>PVIU01004354.1:0-128701 GCA_004026605.1 Ondatra zibethicus | reverse complement strand
CTCTTCTGCATGTATTAACTTTTTGAGAACCGAGTCTTTTTGAATGCACTCCTTCCTAGGCCAGGAGGGATGGGGGTGGGCCTTGGACTTCCAACAGGGCAGGGCACCATGCCCTCTTTCAAGGAAGAAGGGGGAGGGAGGAGGGGTGGGGGGGTAATGGGAGGGGACCGGGAGAAGGGGAAGAAAGGAAAAAAAATTTTATTTAATTATGTTCTTGAATGGAAAAAATAAAACAAAACAATGTATGGAAAAAAAAAGAAAACAAAGATGCAAGTGAAAATAATAAATAGAAGCACAGGATAGTATCAGGTGGGAATCCCGACTGTTTAATTTCCATTTCCTTAAATACCCCAAACACAAAAGGTAAGAGTAAGATTTAAAAAAAAAACTGTTCTCAAAAAGTTAATACATGCAGAAGAGATAGGTCCAACAGGGCAGGGCACCATGCCCTCTTTCAAGGAAGAAGGGGGAGGGAGGAGGGGTGGGGGTAGTGGGAGGGGACCGGGAGAAGGGGAAGAAAGGAAAAAAAAATTATTTCTTTAATTATGTTCTTGAATGGAAAAAATAAAACAAAACAATGTATGGAAAAAATAAATAAATAAATAAATAAATAAAAAGAATAGGAGGATTCAGTTTTCAGGTATATGTAGAAGGGGTAGCAAAGGCCAACATTGAACCAATGAATGCAGACCAACAAAAGACAGACAAGGCAACCCAATGCCATTGGGAAAGTCCTAGAGCCCTCTTGCAGGCCCCCAAGCTAAAAGTGGCCCAGTCATTCCCAGTCACTGTGGAGCAATTGTGTCTCACTTCAACAGAACACTAAGTTATTTGAATGCCAAGTTATTTAAATGCTAAGTTATTTAAATTCTACAGCTCTTTGAAGTGGTTGAAGATTACCTATCAACATGTACCTCCTGTAATTTCTCCTCAACAATTGTCAATTATTTTTCTGCTTCAGCTGTTAATTCCCTGGGATTATTCAAGTCTTTATTACCATCTAAGGTTTTGTTTAAATAAATTATTAGATCCACGTGGGCATCAGATGAAGAAAGAGTCTTAAAAGATATCCCACATTAGCTCAGAATTGAGAATAATAGAGGGTTATTTATTTAGGGGTAGATTCACAAATCAATATCCTCTGCTGGAACAGAGAAGAGCAACCAAGTCCCACAGCTGGAAAAGAGGCCAGATGTGTGTGCTTTACATTGGCATAAATATATAAGAGACCACACCCCAGTGGGTGGGTAACTTAAAGGCTACTGGCTGTAGGATTTCCTACAGCAACTGAATATATAATAACAACTTTTGATTATTTTTCTCTTTTATGTTCATCTATGTACATTCTCTTTTGGACTATAATAATGTCTTCAAGACATTAAAATTAAAATGACTTCACTAATTCAGTGGGGCAATTCACAGATGCTGACCATGTTTATAGTTGAGAAATGCCATAGAGTCTTTGAACTGAAAGGGTAAGGGATTCACTAACTTCACCTTACGTGAATATTTATTAAGAGCCTAAAGTAGAGAAATGTGGAGGAAGAGAAACATAAGAGTAACTATAGAACCAGCTCAGAGCTTATGAAATTGACTTCTCTTTATTTTCAGGTGCAAGAATTGCTGGTATAATAGAATTAGAAAAATTCAGCTTTTCTGAGTCTGTACATCTCTTTACCCACAATGCTTATATTTTTCATTTTCTTCTCTGCCTCATTGTGCCACTTTATTAACTTTTGGCTATACCACAATATCTCTCTCTCTCTCTCTCTCTCTCTCTCTCTCTCTCTCTCTGCATAAAATAATTCTTTTAATAACTTCTTGATTCAGCTTGCTAAAGTAAACTTTTTGGTTTTACTAAATCAAAATTCCCATAATTTTATGGCTGGTTTAACTAACCATTTTTGTTTATACTTGGACAAAGGTTTTGTTCAGTTGAACTGCAGATGCTGGTATCCAGCCATTAAAATGGTTATCACCCGATTTCATTTCAGCTGCCAACAGACAGGTGGAGTCCCCTTGTGTAGTATTTGGGTACCTGATTTCTTGTCTGTTTGTTTGTTTTTGCATCCCAGTCAAAGTTTCCTTTCCTTTTCCTCTTCCCAGTCCCTCCCCAACATCATCAACTCTGCCCCCACTGTTTCTCTTCAGATACAAGCAGATCTCCCATGGATATCAGTCAGCCAGCCATGGATATAAAAGCTGTATTGAGAGTAGGCAACTCCTCTTTTATTAAAGTTGGTTTATGCAATCCAGTAGGAGGAATGGGTCCTAAAGGACAGCATCACAGTCAGAGATAGCCTCTGCTCTTACTATTAAAAGTCTCACATGAACAAGTTACACAACTGTAGCATATATGCAGAAGGCCTAGGTCACTCCCATGAAGTCTCCCTGGTTGTCCATACAGTCTCTGTAAGTACCTATGAGCCCAGGTCAGTTGGTTTTGTGGGTTTTCTTGTGGTTCCCTTGACATCACTGGGTCCCAAATTCCTTCCTTCTACTCTTCTGCAGCGTTTTATAAGATGTGACTAATGTTTTGACTTCGGTCTCTACATCTGTTTCCATCAGTCACTACTAAAAGGAAGTCTCTCTGGAGGCAGTTGGGCTAGGAATCAATCTAACAGTATAGCAGAATATCATTAGGAATCATTTCCTTGTGTTTTTGTTTGTGAGAGATCTGTATTTTGTTTGTTTGCTTGCTTGATTGCTTGATTTTGCCATTCATGTGTGGTTCTATCCTGGGTCTTATTTTAATAAGATTTATTTATTTATTATGTATACAGTGTTCTGTCTGTCTGTATGCTTGCTGGCCAGAAGAGGGCACCATTCCTCATTACTGATGGTTGTGAGCCACCATGTGGTTGCTGGGAATTGAACTCAGGACCTCTGGAAGAGCAGTCAGTGCTCTTAACCTCTGAGCCATCTCTCCAGCCCTCTATCCTGGGTCTTTAGGGTTTCCTACCTCAGGGTCCTGGCACCAGGGGTGAGGTACTTCTCAGGGTATGGGTCTCCAGCTGTGACAGTCATTAGTTGGTCACTCCCACAATTTCTGCACCATCTTTACCCAAGTACATCTTGTAGCAGGGCGAATTGTAAGTCAAAGGGCTTGTGCCTGGGTTAGTGTCTCAGTTCCTCCCCTGGAAGTCTTGCCTGGTTACAGAAGTCCAATTCAGGCTCTGTATCCCCTATTGCTATTGTCAGTGACCATCTTCTACCACTAAGAGTAGGGTAAGAACAGGAGAAGCATAGAAAGAAGGCCTGAGGATTTTAAGATAACAATTTCAAGATACCCTTGAAAAGAAGAAGCTAATGTCTCAGAATATACTTGCAAGCTTGTACTGATTTTCAAAGTTAAAATAAATGAGAAAACAACAGCAAACCTTTAAATAAAGTATGAAATGGGAGACAGGGTCTATAGGCATTCTTAAGAGAAGCAACTTTTTATTTGCCATCCAGTAACTAGCCTAATGTGTAGTACATAATTGACTATGGATACATTAGTGACAAATGAGTAATAGGCAGCACATCATGCAGGTTAATCCAAGTGTCTCATTATTAGTCGATGCATCTATTGATGCTTTTCACTCTGCATTGTCCTCAATGAAAATATCATCAAGCAAGAAGTTCCTGGGGCTGGGGTTCTATATTATCAATAAAGTGTTTGCCTCTCAAGCATAAGACATGCATTTAGAACCCTAGCATTCGTGAAAAAGCTGGAGGGGTAGTGCATGCCTCTAACCAAAGACCCAGGCAGATGGCGATAAGAGCATCTCTTGAGCTTTCTCGTTAGTCACCCTAACCAAGTTATTGAGATTCATGTTAAGTGAGAGGCCACATCTCAAAAAATAGAGTGGAAAGCAATACAATAAGACATCAGACATGTTTTTCTGGCCTCCACAAGTATGTGGATACACATACATGCCCAAGCATGAATGTTTACAGAGAGAGAGAGAGAGAGAGAAAGAGAGAGAGAGGCCTACAGATGCACAGCACTTTTATTTTTCAGTCCTCCTCAGTTGAGTGTGTATAGCATTTACACTTCGGTCTATGCAGTGCCATTCTGCAACTGATCTTATCTGTACTGTAAAAAATGTCTCACGTTCCAGTCATATCAACCTTTTTGAATATTCATGGAATTTCTTCTAGAACAGCAAAACCTCATGTTCTGGATGCATTTGCTGCTCTAAGACTAGACCCAAATGTTTCCAGGGATCAATAAAGACAAATACATAAGCATCTGATAGAGAACAAACTACTTAGGTTGGAATCAAATAGCTGACAACTCTTGCTTGGGGCAATATGGCCTAAAGAAAACACTGCTCTGGACTCAAGATGTTTGATCTAGTAGAGAGATTGGAAAAGTGTAGTAGCCAACAACATATGAAATATTTAAAACTTTTGGACTTTATATCTTATGGCAATGCAGGAATGAGATGAATTTGACCTTAAATCTCTGTATACGCTATGAAGCAGCAAACAGACAATTAAGGAGAAAAATCTGAAGGCCAAATGTCAAAAGTAAGAGCGTTAACCCTGAGTTGTGACATTTTAAAAATGTCCTTGGCTCACATTGAACTGAAAGTGCTAATGTGGCCATTTATTTGTCTATTTATAAAGAAAAAAAGCCCTGAGATTTCTTAAATGTTTGGAAATTGATCTTATTCTTGCTAAAAAAAAAAAAAACGAGCTGCTATTTTCAGCCAAGGGTCAGAACTAAGCCTCCATTAGTTCCCATCAAAACTTCCATCTGAATAGAACGTCCAAAGTCAAGAATCGGCATGCCATATCTTCACCTTAGCAAATAGTAATATTTTTCTTTGAGACATAAGAAAATGTGCATTATAAATGGTTGACACTTAACAGGGAGTGCAGTCTTCCTTCTGGGAATCTTAATGACATGCCTGTAAACAGAAGGTAATGTGTACAGGCCTGCTGTTTCTCCTCAATCTCTATCATCAACATGGTACACATAGGAAGGAAAGGCACTTTCAGAGTAAAGGTGATTTTCCAACATGGTGGTAAGTCACACAATGTTTGTTGTCTAATTAAATAACCATAAATTTGTTGAATTATGCATTTCAATAAATAATCCTTTCATTTTTAGGTTGGTTTTTTTTTGGTCTTGCTTTTGGTTCTGGTTTGTTTTTGTTTTTGTTTTTTGATCAGTTTTATACAAACTAGAGTTATCAGGGAAGAGAACCTTAACTGATGAAATGTGTCTATCAGATTGCCTATTGGCCAGTTTGTAGGGCATTTTCTTTTTTTTAACTTTTTATTGATTCTTGGTACATTCACATCATGCATCAACATCCCACTCATCTCCCATCCCCTTGCTTCTGCCTTTGCAACCTTCCCCTCAATCAATTTTTAAAAGTAAAACCAAAAGAAAAGATAAAAGAGTCCTAAAACAAACAAAAACAAAAAATAAACATACAAAAAAAAGCAAAAAAAGAAGCTCTAGTGTGGCCCAGTGAGTCATATAATACACCCTTTAGTCCATAGATCTTTACTTGTAAGTATTCATTGCAGCGAGTCATTGGTCTGGTTAAATGCCTCTGGTTTCTGCTACACTATCAATACTGGGCTCTCACGGGGGCTCCTCTTGGATATCCTGTTGTTTCCTTGTGTCATGGAGATGCTGTAGCTTTGGATCTGCAGATTGTGCCCCTTCACATGCTCCAGCAATTCACAGATGAGGTGGGTGATGGGGTGGGCTACCTCATAGTCCTGGTTCTGGGCCTGGGTTGTAGCTGGGTTGGTCAGTCTGCCAGCTTTCTCTCATCATCATCACCCAGGCGAGTTCTCCATCACTGCCCTGGCTAGCGCACACAATGTAGCAGGCAACAAGGAGTTAGGTTAGTTCGTCTGCTCTCACACCCTCGGGTCTGGCTCACCCATATTCACACCACCAGGGCCAGGCAGCTATATTGTTCTGCCCAGAAAAGGTACAGGTCCCGCTCTCTGGATTGTTGAATTTGGTGAGCGACAGGGCCAGCTCTTTCATTTCCATGCCCCCAAGGTCGGCTCTCCTGCCTGTAGTTAAGTGGTGGTGGTGTGCCTGTAGTAAGTGGTGGTGGTGTGCCTGTAGTAAGTGGTGGTGGTGTGCCTGTAGAGCAGGCAGGGTGTACTTCCCTTGCCCTTGCCATCCCATAGCATACCACGGTGGGGTGGGAGCAGCTCGCTTGCTAGTGAACAGTGTTTCTTCATGGCCTCTGTTTCAGTTTCTGCCTCAAAGTTCCTGTCTTAAGTTCCTGCTCTGATGCCCCTTCATGATGGACTGTACACTATAAACTAAGATTAAACCCTTTCCTCCCCAAATTGATTTTGGTCACTGTATATCACCTAAATAGAAGCCAAACTAAGACAGTCAATTTTCAGTAGAAAGGAAGAAATAGCCTTAAAGTTCTCCTCTGAGCTAGAGAGGCATCTCAGTGCTACATTGGCCCAGAATAGGGGAGGCACACCTCAAGTACTGAAAACAAAGAACCAGTGTGGTTGTGTGTGCCTCTCATCTCAGCAGTAGCAGAGGGTTGGTTTTGAGTTCAGGACCAACCTCGCATACATGGCAAGTACTAAGGTATCCAAGGATACATAAATAACTCTGTCTGCAAAAGGCTGGTCATCATTCTATAGGCTTAGAAATATAATTATTATATGTTAGGAGTTGGGAAAAGACTTTACCCTGACACCAGCCAGAGGAGCTTTGCTACTGGAAAAGGAGCTTACATAATTAGGGAAGCTTGTCAGTCCACCTAGGAAGAAAGCTGGGAGGCCAAGCAGTGATGATGGCTGGGATCACATCCTGACCAGGACGGCTTAGCTGTGCATATAACTTTTCCTCCATTTAAACCTAAACTTCGCGGTAATGTCCTGGAGACAGAGAGCACACTGAGCCTCTTTGCTCCTTTGCCCGATGTGCCAACATTGAAAAAAGTCCCATTTTGCTGAGAATGGTATGGGGGAAAAAGAGATATAAAGAGAGGAGGGGACACAGAGCCAGAGCCAAAGAAAGATGGAAGAGGAGGAGAGTTAAGAAATACTTAAGCAATAAAGAAAGTACAGTGTTGATAGTCTTATAAATGTGGCAATCTCTTTAGCTGGCTCAATCCTTGCACTATGAATATGGCTTCACTCTCTCACAAATTCTCCATCACATGCTTTGTCTACACTTTATAACAGTGTGTCTTATTTATAATGCACTCCTGCAACCATTGTTAGCAACAGAGGCTTAACAATTACACTCTCCAAGCCTGTTCATTTTCAGTTCTTGAAATTTCCTAGATGCTGACACTGACTTTGTCTTCCATAAATGTGTGTCAATGCCAATACTCCTTTCTGTAACAGAGTAGTAGGCCAGCACTTCAAACGTAATGCATAAACACTTGACCTGAAGAGGCATAGCACTTCAGTATTAAGCGAGCTTCTCAGAGAATGAGGGTGAGGAGTTCTCTCTACTGCTTAAATCTCTGTAATCGTAAGAAGCTCTGACCCTCTCTTCTCTTATTTTACCAATCACTGAAAGGGGGGTTATAAGCGAATAATGTGTGGCTTCTTAAGCTTGAAGAGTTTTTGACGAGAAGCCTGGGAACAATATACAGCACCCCACAGGCAAGCTACACATAATAAAATTGCTATTCTCCTACGGGAGAGTTTCATGACTATTTTGAATACAACTCAACTTTTGCATAGGTTTTTAACATTTTTAGGAAAAAGTCTCAACTACCTTGGCAAAAACAGTAGATTGAGGTGCAAACACTGGACTTTGGAATCATTGTGGATTTAAATAAGTTTTACCATTAACCTCTTATGTCATATGTGAATGAAGAAAGTTTATATAAATCTTTTATTTCATTTAACTACTTTTTGAAGTTGGGATCACTTATTGAGAAATAAGTGAAGTGGTATAGAATATTTGAGCTGAACCCTGGTGCCAGCATTTATATTCACCTGAAAGCACACAGATTGACACATACTGTTAAGCATTCCAATTAAATCCCCAAGCAAGGTGTTTCGCGTAACTGTCATAAGCTACTATTCAAACCTTCTTATCCCATGTCTGGTGGCGGGCACGCATGTGGCAACAACTGACTTACATGGTAACTCAATGCCCTAGCTTGGAGCAACTCTGCAGAGCCACCCCAAACATAACTTGGGGCTCACCACAGGCCCTAGTCCTTTAGTTTAGCCACACTGCTGAAGGCTACTTACTTTGCCTCGCACATCCCCTATAGGCTGTGCACATCCAAAGAGCATTGACCAGAAAACCTACACACTGCTGTCTTCCAAGAGACTGCTTCTACAGAACTTAGTCTAAGGTATCGCCTATATGCAAAGGTTTGAAAGAAATGAGTAGCAAGTCAAGTATTTCTTTCTAAGTTGTCACTCACAGTAGACAGGGCTGAATCAGTGTGGAGCTGCAGGGAGAACATGACGCCCCTTTGGAAGCTACAGTCAGCGTCATGTCACCGTCCGAGGGTACACTGTCAGTCAGGGGTTGTTATTATCGGAATAATTTTGAAGAGGAATGTTACAAATCTGCTTCTAAAACATTTAGCTGTGATATATTTAAGATAAGTTCTAATTAATTATGATTTTTCAATGTTCTACTAACTCAGAAATTCTCATGAAGTGTTCAGTGTATCCATCAAAGTGTTTTCAAATGTAATAAAACTTTTATGAATAGCAAATTTAATAATTAATGAAGTGACATAGGTTATGTCTTACAGACGTTTAATTAAACATTTATTCATTTTGATCTTGTGGTTTCCCTTCTGGATTCTAAAGTCAATAAATTTAATTTCAAGGACTCAAATTTTATACAAAGGGCTTTGTAAACCCCCATAGGCCATTGAGCATTTCAAGGTTCTTGTAGCTGTCTCAAAAGAAAGCTCACACAGTTGCAAAGGATAAACCATGAGCCTCTGCCTTTTTCATTTAGCTCTTCCTTTTAGGCTAATGGTAAGTAGGCACATTCTTGATTGTCTGAATATAAAAAAACTTTTATTCAGAATTCATTTAATTTGAAAGAAAGGAGAAAAAGTCCAAGGAGGACTGTTGAAAACAAAACTAACTCAAGTTAGGATTAAGCTAAGGACATTTCCTTTCACACTTACAAGGAAATGTCTATTTCCTTTACATTATTGTGTGTCTGCAGCTATGATCTACTTTCTGTAAGTGTCCACTCAGATGTGACTAGTCTCCTCTCCCCAAACTGAAATGTCATTTTAAAAAGAAAGCCTCAACTGTGATTCATTAGTATTACTTAACTACTTGTATTCGCAAATCTTTGTGGGATATTCAAAATCTCAGAAAATCAATCTCAGAAAATGAGAGCCCTACAAATTATTTTTAGACCTCTACACACATGGAAAAAAGAATAATGGTCTCTCTCTCTCTCTGTGTGTGTGTGTGTGTGTGTGTGTGTGTGTGTGTGTGTTTAGTCAAGATCAGTCAGCCATTTATTTTTTATTTTACTTGCTCAATAATAAAGTAAGCAAAGTTAGCAATACAAAATACTAGCTGTATTAGGAAATCAACGGATCCTGTTTATGCAGGCTTGTAACGTTGTTGGTTCCCTGGAGAGGGTCCTACAGTATCTAGAAACTAGGTAGATATATTTACCCTGAAATGTCTTTCACTAAGAAAAAAGTGTTTGCTCTAAATTGTCAATATCTCAGAATGCACTTTGGATAGGATTTATTTTTACCCTAAATTTTGTTCAAACTAAATTGCAGTTCCAATTCTGATAATTAAATATCAATCATTCCCTAAACTTAATAATTCATGTTGGTGTTATATTCATAAGTATATAAGTATGAAATTAAATATTAGTTGTATATATGAAAGCAATGTGGATCTGTATTTCACTGGTCATAGGTTCTACCAAATGTTTATTAAAAATACAAGCAAATGAGAAAAATTGGCCCACCCATGGTTTATGATTACATTTCAAAACTTTCCAAGAAGTAGTATGCCTGTCCTAACATTGGTAGATGCTGAAAGTCTGTTTTAGTGTGTTTTCTTATTTGTGAACCAGGCCTTAGCTCATTTTTAGTAAGAGTGACAGGTTTTGCTCTTTTCTTCCATGTAATGTAAATTGTCATCTCTTCTCAACTAGTTCTTATGTAAACTTCAATATTTCAGCACACCTATTCCATATAGAGGTCAATAAAATCAAGGGAAGGAAGATACCATGTGACCATGATTTCATAGTCATAAAAGTACCCTTCTATTTTCAACATTATTTTATGTTTCAGCTTCAACTTTATTATTTGTAAAATGAATATACTTTTAAAGTTGTGTTACAGTTAGCAAAATAGTTAATGAGTCTCTTAGACACTGCTACGTGTTTGACATGTTATCTTACATCCATTCTTACAACACCCTAAACCATTATATTGTGATTGGTCTTCATTTTTCAGGTGAGAAAAGTGATGAAAATGAAATGGCACAGGATAAGGATTAATAACATACTCAACATGGCATATGCATAATGTATATAGCATCTTGTATCCAAAATTTTCAGTGAAGTTTAATGAATTAAGTATTTACAACTTGCAAGTGCCCTGCATACTAGTACTTAGTACATGGACTTGTCAAGGTTGTCTGAAATAAGAGAATATAGACATATAAAACCAGATTTATTTCAAGAAATTGACTCAGATCTTTGAGATTGGCAGCCTGCAATACACAGGGAAAGCCCCAGGCTAAAGAGGTGCTGAACATTGTTGCTACACTCTTGAATCCCAGGACCAGGAGGTCAGGCAATGTGTCTGCACTGGAGTATGGTGAAGAATCATTTCTCCTTTGTAATCCCTCAATTTGACTAATTAGATGAGATCTGTTCTTATTATCAAGGATAATCTGCTCTACTTAAAATCATATTTAAAGTTCACTAGATAAAATTCTCTATAACAGTATAATTAATGTTTAAGTAAAGAAGTCCATATTGTCTTATCATTTACAATCTCAAAACCAAACAATTGGTTTCCTGTTCTATTGCACAGGTAGAACATGTGAAAATGTCTTGCACATGCCTTGTGATAAAATAAATAGTAAATAAATCTTGGTTGAAGAAATCTTGGTTGAGTTTACCCTGGAATCTGGATAACACCTGAGAAGAGCACTCCCCACGCTGCTGTTCATTTATGAATGTTTCTTTTCATATTCTGCCCTCTTTTGTCAGATTTTGCATTTTTTCAGTACTTCTTCCATTGATTACACAATAATATTTTGAAATAATCTCTTCTGAGTCCTACTTTGAACTTCAGTTCTTGAACCAAAACACTCCTGAGTGTGCCAGAGTAGATATCTGCTTAGGTTGACAAAATGCTCCATAGGTCTTTATGTCTAGTTTATTCCTCTTTTCTATTAACTTCCTATCCATAGTATAATCTGTTCCTTGTATGAAATAAATATGGAGAAAGTGAAGACACAAGTTTAAATGTGACTCAATATCATGCCTTTCAATGAGCAGGATAAATAATCAGACCATATGCATCAAGTCAACACACCCATCTGTAACATAAGATTCCTAGATTTGAGTCACAGGGTGGCAATGAGGACTTTGGAACATACAAACACTGAAACATTTTCTCAGAGCATGATTAATAGGATTTTTTTTTAAAAAAAATCAACTTACAAGGCTCAAGAGATGACTTTATCAGGAAAGTCTTTACCACACAAGTGTTATATCCCAGAAACCACATAAAAGCTAGGCAGGGTAGCACTTGCTGTAATTCCAGAGCTGGGCATAAGGAGACTATGACATAAGGCTATGACCCCTTGGAGCTCATGAGTCAAACAACCTCGATAAATTGATGAGTTCAGGGATCAACAAGAGACCCTATCTCCAAGTTTATGATCATGGCTTACATAAGTGATGTCTTCAGAAATAGGGTCTTAGAATGAAATTGGAGAGGGTAATTGTTAGCATTTGCAATGGTCATAATATTTTGTTGGGTCTATCTTTGGGACTCCTTTAGTCAATGACTCAGAAAAATATAACATTCCCCATACTTGGGGTGGGAGGGTGGTTTTCTTGGTAACACATAATGTCTAGTTGGTGCAGTGCAGTGTCACAGTAAAGACTGTACATGAAATCAAGTCATATAAAATCACAACATGGAGAAGGTAAGTGGGCCCAATGGCCCACCCCTAACATACAAATTATTTGCAATTGATACCAGCTGAGAAAGGAAGAACCAGGTTTTTTCCCAATGGAGTGACACTGGTTTGGTTTTTTTTTGTTTGTTTGGTTGGTTGGTTGGTTTTGTTTTGTTTTGTTTTTCTCTTACTGTTTTTTTGTTGTTGTTTGTTTTTGAGAGAGAAAGAGAGAAATAGACAGAGACAGAGTAAGAGAGCATGAAGTTAAGTGGGTAGTGAGGTGGAAGGATATGGGGAGATTTGAGGGAGAAAAAAATATGGTCAAAAACGTATCATATGAAACTTTTAACAATACACACACAAGACTCTGCCTCAAAAAAAAAGCTGAGAACAACAGAGGAAGATGCCTGACATTTACTCTGGCCTCCTCACATATGACTGTGTACACATACTCACATAAACCAAAACACACACACACAAAAACAATTTACCTTTTAAGATTATACTACTTCAGAAAAGCTCCTATTCTAGAAAGAGGACAAAAGCTAAACAAAAGTCGAAGAGTGTACCATATACTGTACCTAGTGATTTCCAATACTTAATTCTTAAAGAGCAGTTTCTAAATGAGTCTATATAGTCAGGCTCCAATCTGTGTCAGAGGTCTATCTATTCTTGCTGAGGACAAAATGGGCATATCAAGGACTCTGTCTATGTGTCTGTGGTGTGTGATGTGTGCATGGTATATGGAATGATGCTGTGGGTGGATGGGGTTTTGTGTATGTGTGTTTGTTTGTTTTCAGTATATATGGTATGTGTGGTGTATGTATGTATGGTGTGTATATAGTTAGTATGTGTATGTGTGTGTGGTGTAGAGTATATACGTGGTGTGGCATACATATGAGGGTATGGGGTGGGTATGTGTGGTGTTTGTGTGTGTGTGTTTGTGTGTGTGTGTGTGTGTGTGTGTGTGTGTGTGTGTTGAATGGTAGGGGATACAAGTAGGTACATGTAAGTTTCCAACCTTTCTTTCTTGGGAAAAACTCTGAAAATATCATTATCATAACTGGTGTTTAGGTATATAGTTAGTATTTTAAAAGATATTCTGAGTACTAGCCTTGACTAAAAACCTTGCCGTGTTTTAGCTTCTTAAACTGGACTGGATGCTTAGCACAGTGTTTCACCTACACAGCAAAGACAAATACAATTCTCAGCCTAAACTTATTTTGAAGCGTTTATAGATTCCAAAGGTGTGTATCAAAGGTCTTCCTCTCATGCTATACCTGAAAATTAAGTAAAAAATATTTATTACTTTTACAAAAAAACCCAAAAGACTGCAAGCTATCAATAAAGAATGTACAGTAATACGCATTTGTTTCCTTCTTAGAATGTGTAAAATAGGAAGGAGTTTGGACAAAGTTGAATAGATCAACTTGAGATCTGAATGATTTGTGTCACTGTAGGTATCTGTGCTTACATTAATTATGGGAAGAGGAGCATGTACTTGTTCATCACAGTCTTGTGCACATGTTTTTCTGATGGAATCAAAGCCGAGAAGCATATTATTCTTTGTAGAAGCTCAAAGCACTTATGTTAAACTGGCTTTATGAAAATCACCTTGATTTGCTCCCTGACAAGTTGGCATCTTTGAATTGCATAAATTGCTCCTCCAACCCTTGTGTAAATCTAGATAATCAAGTGAAACCAAGACAGAATCTACCTAATTTAAGTCAAGATTTCCTTATGAAAAAATAAAATTCTGTAAATTATGATTCACAGCTGGTCCCCTATGCTGTGCTGATGCTGAAATATATGGCTGCTCCCTCAAGGACTTCATCTTCAGAAGAAGCTACAAGGGAAATGATCTACCATAAAGTGTTGGCTTATTTTATGCTGTATTCCATGGCAGACAACAGGGAGAAAAGCTTTCCTTTTCTTTTAATTTTATGGTTTCTTTTTCTCCTCTGGTGAAATAATAAGTGCTGATGACCCTCTACCTGCCAGTACACAATATCTAGATGATTGAATCTGGCCCTGCTGGAACAAACTCATTTCTGTATTACTTTTTCAATACGACTAAGCCAAGTTCTGGCTAGTACCTGGGCTTTCTATATTAAACCAAAACCTGTACACAGTTCTTTTACATTTAAACCCTAGCCTTCATAAACTCAGTCAGGATGGTCTAGTTTAGAGGGAGTTGCATCAGGTACTACATTCATAACTACAAGACACAAAATGATTGGTGTTTACTAAATGCTGATAACTGATGATTTGAAGTCCCCAACCAGGCAATCCATGGTGTGGTTTCTTAGAGTAGCGTCATGAGATGGTTTGATTCTGTGCTTACTACTGCACCTGTCAGTAACACACCAAAGTCAAACTCTTTTTATTCCTGCCCATTATTCTAAGAATTTTACTATGAAAACAACACAGTCCTGTCATTAAAACCTCTAAGTAGTGACCATGTCGAAATCAATTTCTTTTTTTAAATTTTACTTTATTTATTTTTTCTTGCTTTATAAATAATGCCATTCAAAATTTCTACTTCCTCCCCTCCTCCCATTTCCCTCCTGCTCCTCCACTCATCCTCCCCTCTCCCCCTCCGGTCCTAAGAGAGGGCAGGGTACCCTGCCCTGTGGGAAGTCCAAGGCCCTCCCCTCTCCATCCAGGCTTAGGAAGGTATGCATCCAAATAGACTAGAACCCCAAAAAGCCAGTACATGCAGTAGAGACAAATCCCAGTGCCATTATCATTGGCTTCTCAGTCTGCCCCAATTGTCAGCCACATTCAGAGGGTCCAGTTTGATCCCATGTTTGTTCAGTCCCAGTCCAGCTGGCTTTGGTGAACTCCCATTAGATCAGGCACACTATCTCAGTGGGTAGACCAACCCCTCACAGTCCTGACTTCCTTACTCATATTCTCCCTCTTTCTGCTCTTCAACTGGACCTTGGGAGCTCGGTCCAGTGCTCTGATGTGGGTCTCTATCTCCATCTGTCGCCAGACGAAGGTTCTATGGTGATATTCAAGATAGTCATAAGTCTGACTGCGGCACAAGGCCAGTTCAGACACCCTCTCCTCCACTGCCCAGGGTCCTAACTGGGGACATCCCCGTGGACACCTGGGAACCCCTCTAGAGCCAAGTCTTTTGCCAACCCCAAAATGGCTCCCTTAATTAAGATATCTTCTTCCCTGCTGCCTTATCCATCCTTCTTCCATCTCAACCATCCCACTACCCCCAGCTCTCACCAACCCTCCCCTCTCCCTTCTCTTTCCTCCTCTCCCCTTCCTCCATCCTACCCTCACCCCCATGCTCCCTACTTTTGCCTGGCGATCTTGCCTGCTTCCAATATCCAGGAGGATCTATATATGTTTTTCTTTGGGCTCACCTTACTACTTAGCTTTTCTAGGATCGCAAACTATAGGCTCAATGTCCATTGTTTATAGCTAGAATCCACTAATGAGTGAGTAATACCATATTTGTATTTTTGGGTCTGGATCATCTCACTCAGGATAGTGTTTTCTATTTCCATCCATTTGCATGCAAAATTCAAGATGTCATTGTTTTTTACTGCTGAGTAGTACTCTAATGTGTAGATGTGTCACACTTTCTTTATCCATTCTTCCATTGAGGGGCATCTAGGTTGTTTCTAGGTTCTGGCTATTACAAATAATGCTGCTATGAACATACTTGAACAAATGTTTTTGTAGTATGAATGGGCATCTCTTGGGTGTATTTCCAAGAATAATATTGCTGGATCCTGAGATAGGTTGACTCCCAATTTTCTGAGAAACTCCCACATTGATGTCCAAAGTGGTTGCACAAGTTTGCATTCCCAACAGAAATGGATGAGTGTTCCCCTTATTCCACATCCTCTCCAGCATAGGTTATCATTGGTGTTTTATATTTTAGCCATTCTGACAGGTGTAAGATAGTATCTCAAAGCTGTTTTGATTTGCATTCACTGATAGCTAAGGAAGTTGAACATGTCCTTAAGTATCTTTTGGCCATTTGAAATTCTTCTGTTGAGAATTCTCTATTCAGTTCAGTACCCCATTTTTAATTGGGTTATTTAGAATTTTAATGTCTAGTTTCTTGAGTTCTTTATATACTTTGGAGATCAGACCTTTGTTTGATGTGGGGTTGGTGAAGATCTTCCCCCATACAGTAGGTTGCCTTTTTGTCTTAATGACTGTATCCTTTACTTTACAGAAGCTTCTCAGTTTCAGGAGGTCACATTTATTCATTGTTGCTCTTATTGCCTTTGCTACTGGGGTTATATGTAGGAAGTGGTCTCCTGTGCCCATGTATTGCAGGCTACTTCCCACTTTCTCTTCTATCAGGTTCAGTGTGGTCAGATTTATATTGAGGTCTTTAATCCATTTGGACTTGAATTTTGTGCATGGTGAGAGATATGGATCTATTTTCATTCTTCTACAGGTTGACAACCAGTTATGCCAACACCATTTGTTAAAGATGATTTCTTTCTTCCATTGTATAGTTTTAGCTTCTTTGTCAAAAATAAGGTGTTCATAGATTTGTGGATTAATTTCTGGGTCTTCAATTCAATTCCATTGGACAACGTCTCCGTTTTTATGCCAATACCAAGCTGTTTTCATTACTGTAATTCTGTAATAGATTTTAACGTGAGGGATGGTAATGCCTCTGGAAGTTCCTTTATTCTATAGGATTGGTTTTGGCTATCCTGGGTTTTTTGTTTTTCCATATGAAGTTGATTATTGTTCTCTCAAGATCTGTGAAGAATTTTGTTGAGATTTTGATGGGGATTGCATTGAATCTATAGATTGCCTTTCGTAGAATTGCCATTTTTACTATGGTGATCCTACCAATCCAAGAGCATGGGAGGTCCTTCCATTTTCTGGTATCGTCTTCAATTTCTTTATTCAAAGCCTTAAAGTGATAGTCAAATAGATCTTTCACTTCCTTGTTTAGTGTCACCCCAAGATACTTTATGCTATTTGTAGCTATCATGAAAGGTGATGTTTCTCTGATATCCCTTTCAGCTTTTTTATTCTTTGTGTATAGGAGGGATACTAATTTTTTTTTATTTGATCTTGTATCCTGCCACATCACTGATGGAATTTATCATCTATAGGAGTTCTTTGGTAGAGTTTTGGGGATCATTTATGTACACTATCATATCATCAGCAAATAACGAAAGTTTGACTTCTTCCTTTCCAATTCAAATCCCCTTGATCTCTTTTTGTTGTCTTATTGCTATTGCTAGAACTTCAAGCACTATATTGAAGAGATATGGCGAGAGTGGACAGCCTTGTCTTGTTCCTGATTTTAGTGGAATCGCTTGGAGTTTCTCTCTAGTTAATTTGATGTTAGCTGTTGGCATTCTGTATATTGCTTTTATTATATTTAGACATAATCCTTGTATCCCTAATCTCTCCAAGACCTTTATCATAAAGGGCTGTTGAATTTTGTCAAATGCTTTTTTTTCAGCATCTAATGAAATGATTTTATGTTTATTTATATGATGGATTACACTGATAGATTTTAGTATGTTGAACCTGCCCTGCATCTCTGGGATGAAGCCTACTTGATCATAATGGATGATTTTTTCTTTTTTTGGAAGTGTTCTTGGGTTTGGTTTGTCAGTATTTTATTGATAGTTTTTGCATCCATGCTCATGAGTGAGATTGATCTGTAATTCTCTTTCTTGGTTGAGTCTTTGTGTAGTTTTGGTATCACGATAACTGTAGCTTCATAAAAAGAGTTTGGCAATGACTCTTCTGTTTCTATTATGTGGAACACATTAAGGAGTATAGGTATTAGCTCTTCTTGGAAGTTCTCATAGAATTCTGCACTAAAACCATCCGGCCCTGGGGTTTTTTGGGTGGGAGGTTTTTGATGACAGTTTCTATTTCCTCGTGACTTATAGGTCTATTTAAACTGTTTACCTGATCTTGATTTAAATTTAGTATATGGTATTTATCTAAAAAATGTCCATTTCTTTTACATTTTCCAATTTTGAGGTTTTTGATGACAACTTCTATTTCCTCGTGACTTATAGGTCTATTTAAACTGTTGACCTGGTCTTGATTTAAATTTAGTATATGGTATTTTTCTAAAAAATGTCCATTTCTTTTACATTTTCCAATTTTGTGGCATACAGGCTTTTGTAATAAGACCTAATGATTCTCTGAATTTCCTCAGTGTCTGTTGTTATGTCCCCCTTTTCATTTCTGATCTTGTTAATTTGAGTGTTCTCTCTCTGCCTTTTGATTAGTTTGGATAGGGGTTTGTCAATCTTGTTGATTTTCTCAAAGAACCAGCTCTTTGTTTCATTGATTCTTTCGATTGTTTAGTGTGTCTCTATTTTGTTGATTTCAGCCCTCGGTTTGATTATTTCCAGTCTTCTACTCCTCCTGGATAAGTCTGCTTCTTTTTTTTTCTAGAGCTTTCAGATGTGCTGTTAGGTCTCTAATATGAGCTTTCTCCATTTTCTTTATGTGGGCACTTAGTGCTATGAACTTTCCTCTTAGCACTGCTTTCATAGTGTCCCATAGGTTTGGGTATGTTGTGTCTTCATTTTCATTGAATTCGAGGAAGACTTTAATTTCTTTATTTATTTCTTCCTTGACCCAGGGGTGGTTCAGTAGTATGACTGTTCAGATTCCATGAGTTTGTAGCCTTTCTGGGAGTGGAATTGTTAAGTTTACTCCATGGTGATCCAATAATACACATGTGGTTACTCCAATTTTTTGTATCTGTCGATGTTTGCTTTTTTATTGAGTATATGATCAGTTTTCAAGAAGGTTCCATGAGATACTGAGAAAAAGGTATATTCTTTCCTGTTTGGGTGGAATGGTCTATAGATGTCTGTTACGTCCATTTGATTCATTACATCTGTTAGTTCTCGTATTTCTTTGTTAAGTTTCTGTCTGGTTGACCTGTCCATTGGTGAGAGAGGAGTGTTGAAATCGCCTGCTATTAGTGTGTGGGGTTTGATGTGTGCTTTGAGTTCTAGTAATGTTTCTTTTACATATGTGGATGCTTTTATATTAGAGGCATATATATTCAGGATTGAGACTTCATCTTGATGAATTGTTCCTGTTATAAGTATAAAGTGTCCTTCTCCATCTCTTCTGATTGATTTTAGTTTGAAATCAATTTTGTTAGGTATTAGGATAGCCACACCCACTTATTTCTCTGGTCCATTTGCTTGGAAAACCTTTTCCAGCCCTTTACTCTGAGGTAGTATCTGTCTTTGAGGTTGTGGTATGTTTTTTGTAAACAGCAGAATGTTGGTTCCTGTTTTTGTATCTATTCTCTTAACCTGTGCCTTTTTATAGGTGAATTGAGTCCATTGATATTAAGTGATATTAATGACCAGTGGTTGTTAACTCCAGTTATTTATTTATTTATTTATTTATTTATTTATTTATTTATTTATTTATTTATTTATTTATTTATTTTTGGTGATAGTGTTTGTGTGTTTCCTTTCTTTGAGTTGTGTTGGTGGAGAGTTGTCAGATATCTGTGTTATTGTGGGTGTTGTTGGCTTCCTTGTGTTGTGGTTTTCCTTCTAGTACTTTCTGTAAGGCTAGGATTGTGGGTACGTATTGTTTAAATCTGTTTTTGTCATGGAATATCTTGTTTTCTCCATTGATGGTGAAAGAAAGCTTTGCTGGGTGTAGTAGTCTGGGATTGCATCCATGGTCTCTTAGTGTCTGCAGCACATCTATCCAAGACATTCTGGCTTTCATGGTTTCCATAGAGAAGTCAGGTGTAATGTGTTAGGTTTACCTTTATATGTTACTTGTCCTTTTTCCTTTGCAGCTCTTAATATTCTTTCTTTATTCTGTATGTTTTGTATTTTGATTATTATATGGTGAGGGGATTTTTTTTCTCTTGATCCACTCTATTTGATGTTCTGTAAGCTTCTTGTACCTTCATAGGAATATTCTTCTTTAGGTTGGGAAAGTTTTCTTCAATAATTTTGTTGAATATATTTTCTGGGCCTTTGAGCTGGAATTCTCCTTCTTCTACCCCTATTATTCTTAGGTTTGGTCTTTTCATGGTGTCTCAGATTTCCTGGATGTTTTGTGTTAAGTATTTATTGGATTTGCTGTTTTCTTTGATCCATGAGTCTATTTCCTCTATAGTATCTTCAGTGCCTGAGATTCTTTCTTCTATCTTTTGTATTCTGTTGGTTATGCTTGTCTCTGTAGTTCCTGTTCATTTACCCAGATTTTCCATATCCAGCCATCCCTCGGTTTGTGTTTTTTTTTATTACCTCCATTTCGGTCTTCAAGTCTTGAACTGTTTCCTTTACCTGTTTGATTGCTTTTTCTTGGTTTTCTTGGGTATCTTTGAGGGATTTATTAATTTCTTCTAACTTTTTGTTTGTCTTCTCTTCCATTTCTTTGAGTTTTTCACTTCCTGTTTAAGGGTCTCCATCATTTTCATAAGGTTACATTTAAAGTTGATTTCTTCTACTTCTTCTGGTTTAGGATGTTCAAGTCTTTCTGTTGCATGTTCACTGTATTCTGGTGTTATGATATTGCTTTTCAGGATGTTGGAGGAATTCTTGCATTGGCATCTGCCCATCTCTTCCTCTCCAGATCCCCCCAGCATGGGAGCAGGATTTCTTGTGCGTTCCAAGGACCTCGCAGACAAAAAGGCGGGCTCTCTATATCCCCTCAGCACCAAAGCAGGGCCTCTTGCCAGGCTCCAAGACCTCTTGGTAGCATTCTGCTCTGCTGGAGAGCCTGTAGTGACTCTCGCAGGGCCACTGACAGCCTTGTTTTTCTGAGAAACAGTTAACTGTTCCATGTTCCAGGCAGGCAGCTGAGAAGCCCAAGAAATTCTTTTAAAACCTGAAATCAATTTATATGAATGCTATCAGGGCTATGTCTTTTTTACTTTTGTGCTTTTTTTTTGCTTCTTTAGTAAATACATAATCTAAGTAAAAATAATCAAGTTTTGAAAAAAGTTAAGCTTGAAAGACTATTTTATTCAGCAATGCCATTTAAGTTTTTAATAATTCACTGAAGTCAGTTTTACTTGAAGAACTTAAGGTTCTGCCAGCCTTTTCTTGAAAAACCAATATTTGTTTTAAACTTTTAAATACACTATTTACTTTCTTTATTATAGAATAAAGACATAGTTTTGATTTGTTTTTCTTTAGTAGTTATTTTCTATTGTCCTTTGTTAGTATGAAATATTATTATAAAATTTAACATAATTAAATAATAGTTTTTTAATCTTAAGTCTATTTTAAAATACCTAACTGTTGTCATATATAAAAATCAGATATTAAATATAAGACAAAGATGGATAGCTGGTTAACACAGTTTCCCAATAATAAAATGTGACACCTATAAAAACATTTTTTTAAAATACTGGGTCAGAGGCAACGTTAGAAACTTTAAAACAAATACAAAGATTGCTCTTGTATTAACAATAGAAATGTAAAATAGCATAACTGCTCAAGAAAGCAGCAGTTCTTATATGTCTGGTCATGTAGTGGCGCCTATCAGAGAGATGCACAATACAGAATCCTGAGCCATGCCTTCCACCTTATTTGAGACTGAGACATTGACTTGTCACTTCATACAGCAGGCCAGGCAGTCCATGAGCTTCAGGGAAGTCTCCGTCTTCACCTCCCATCTCCACATAGGAAAGCTCAGAATAGAGTCATGTGCTATTTCACCCAACTGTACGTGAGTTCTGGAGATTTGAAACCAGTTCCTCACTCTTATGCAGCAAGTGCTTTGCCCACTGAACCATCTCCCCAAGAAAAGGCATTTACAACGTGACTATTGCATTCCTTGGCACTTAGGACTGCACAAAAACCTACACATCAGCAGTTCTCAAACTGAGTCATGACCCCTTTGGGAGATGAATGACACTTTCACAGGGATCATCTATGACCATCAGAAAACACAGATATTTTCATCATGACTCATAAGAGTAACAAAAGTACATTTATGCAATAACAACAAAAGTAATTTCGTGGTTGGGGGTCACCATAAAATGACGAACTGTCTTAAAGTGTCACAGCAATAAGAAGGTTTAGAACCATTGGTATACATGGCTGTTGAAAGATAAGACTAACTGACAACAGGACAGAGACCCACGATGGTGAGTGAACACACACAGGTAATTAGAACTCAGAAGTAAAAGAATCAAGTCACTGGTACATGAATGAATCTCAAGGGAATTATGTTGAATAAAGTGAAGGAGAAGGCAAAAGATTCCCCCTAATGACACCTATTAAATCATCTACTTATAAAAAATTTTTGAAATGACAAAATTGTAGCAATAGGAAAGAAACTAATAGTTGCTAGGTACTAGAGACAGTTAAACCCGGTGTGATTAAAAGAGCAATGTGAGGGAGTCTCCAGAAGACAAAATAGCCTCATGTGTGAAATGGTGATACACAAAGTAATAAACCTACATGAAATAAAATACTCACACACACAAATAATAAAGGAAACATTCAAATGGAACAAGTATAATGTATCAGTATCAATATTGAGGTTGATATTGTACTACATGGTTTCAAGTTCATATTGTTGAAGAAAACTGGAATCCTTACATGTGATGTTTACTTATTGTTTCTTGCAATTATATTTAAATAACTTTTCAACAAAATAAAGACTTCAATTAAAATATTTTAAGGGGCTGGGTAGATAGCTTGGTGATAATAGCACTTGCTGTTTTTGCAGCAGACCCCTCGTCAAGTTCAAGCCCGCACAGCGCAACTCCAGACACCATAGATCCTATGGCATCTTATGAATTTCAAAGGCACAATCCACACACATCGTGCACATACAGTAGACCACTCATCTGCAGAATTTTTTAATTATATTTTTGTTCCTTTTATTTTGATGATTATATTACTGTTGTATCATTTTCCCCTTCCTTTACCTCCCTGAAACTTTCCTGTATACCCCATATTTCTCTCTTTTAAGTTCATGGCATTAATTGTTGTTACATGTATATATGTGTATATTCCTATAGATAACCTGCTCAGTCTCTATGTGGTAAATTGGGTGTGTGTATTTTAAGAGCAGACCATTTGGTATTGGATAACCAACTGTTGTACTTATTCTAAGAAAAGAATATTTCTCTCACCCTCAGCAATCTTACTTGCCTATAGTTCTTTGTGGAGTATTGAGGCCTTTTGGCCTTCCCCTTCCACTCTGGAAAGTCTGTTGTCCTTGTTAGTTCTTGCACTATTTTTTAATTTAAATATCTTTTCATTTATTTTACATACCAACCACAGTTTCCCCTTCCTTCTAGCTTCCTGTTCTCTCTTTCCCATCTAGCCCCTCCCCATCCACTCCTCCTCTGTTTCAATTCAGGAAGGGACAGGCCTCCCATGGACTTGAATAAAGCATGAAAGTAGTCAAGTTGATGAAACTTTATCACTGTAGTTTCTAGCATTCCCGGAAGAAATAATCTCACAGCAAGCTTTCTGAACCTCTGGCTCTTACCATATTTCCACCACCATCCTTTCCACAATTTTCCCTAAGTCTTAGGTATAGAAGGTGTTCTGTGTATGTATGTATGTATTGGTACCAATCTCTACAACTCTCCATTTAGATGGGTTGTGGTTTTATGTAATGGTCTCTTCCTGTTGCCTAGAGACATTTCATTGTTGAGAGGTGAGAAATACATTCATCTGTGGCTGTAAGAACAAACATTTAAGTGAAGTTAGGGGTTATGCTGGTTTTTTTTTCCTTTTAATTGGTAGTGTTAAGTTCTCCTCCAAGATATGTGACATCACTAGGTCTGATTAGTTAGCTAGATTGCTAGTACCAGTCATGGTCTCCCTCTCACTGGGAGGTTTAAGTCCAATTAGAGAACTGTTGGTTATTAACAAGGTATATAAGCCACTAATGAATGCCATGATGGTCATTGTGGTTCAAAGGCATTATAGTTGAATGAAACTTGGTTGCTTCCCTCCTATGGAAGCTTGCAATGTCCCGTCTAAAACACAGTGTATGTGTTACAGCCACCAAAAATGGGAAACTGAGAAAGTATAGAAGGAAGAAGTATGTGTGAACAAAATTTCTAGGACACTCATACCTAGATAATATTGCACAGTATCACAATACAGACAAAATCAAAGTTAAGAAAACAGTGAACAAAAAATAATAAGCACAAATGTACAAAAAAAGAGTGGGAAATTACTTCTTGTTTTGCAAGCTTGATAACCTGAGTTCTAATCTCCAGAACCCAAGTAGAAGCCAAAGTATCCATGTGCATCTGTAACCACAATGCTGGTGTTAGAAGCAGGTGCACACCTGGGGCATGCAGGTCAGCTGGTTAGTCTAGACAACCTGGGGAGCTCCAGCTCAGTGAGAGACCCTGCCTCAATAACATAGTGGGAAAAGGTAGGTGTGGATACCTGCAGATGTACACACAGGAGTGAGTGTACATACACACACACACACACACACTCCACCTCTCAAAATATGCAAACTAAAAAGCAAATATTAAAGCAATCAAAAATAAAGTTTTGGGGCTAGAAAGATGGTTCAGTGACTAAGAGCATGAGATGCTCTTCAGGAGTACCCAAGTTTGTTTCCCAGCACCAACCTGGCAGCTCACAACTGTCAATCAATTTCAAATAGCCCTGACACCTACTTTTATCCATCTTGGACAATAAACATAATCATGGGACACAGATAGACATGAAGGAAAATAATTACATGAATAACATAAAATCAAATCTTTTTAAACATTTTTAAAGTGTTGTGACATTGGAGATGTTTGCCATTAACAGCCCTTCTGTTCTTCCTGAAGACCAAAGTATTGTTTCCAACACGAAGTCAGCGGCTCACAACTGCCTAGAATTGCAGCTCCGTGGGACCCAGTTTCTTTTCCTGACTCCCATGAGCATTCACACATGCATACTGTTCACTCTCACATCCAAACAAACATAAATAAAATAAATCTTTAAATAAAATAACTAATTATAACATACAAAATATAGTTGTAATCATTTGCCATATTAAAACAAGGTTTGAAAATGTTATCAAGTAATCACCTTTTAATTAGACAGTAACCTTCTATACAATATGGAGAAACAATTGCACAGTATCTTTGAAGGCTGTGTCATGGTTACTGCTCACTACGCTTATCCATATTTGCAGTAAAATAATACAACAGCAGAATAAGAAGATATGAACATCATCTCATTTATTTGGGGAAAAGGTGGAGTTTAAAGTTATAAGCAAGGATGAGGTTTAGGAATCAGCTATAATTTATGAGATCAGTGTCATTAAAAGAAACATACTAAGCTACCTCGGGAGAAGTGAAGAACCATGATGGCAAGACTTCACTCATCAAATGCTCTATCTTATGAAAATTCAAATTCATTTGAAATAGAAGACCCTAAATTAAGAATGCCACTGAAAACATTCTCTGTTTTAAAACAACCAGCAAGGAAGGTGTATCCTCATAATAATCCTGGGAGGCACACAGGGGCCAAAGAATCTGTGTGGTTTCATGAGAGTCAAGCTAAACCTTGACCTAGCACCAGAACATAGCAGCAGCACCCTTGTGCTAGTGACTTTGCAGGTGTGAAAAGTTCAATAGTAAAGGGGGTCATAGAGACTGACATTAAGATTGCAGAGACCTACTGGGGTCAGAAAATGGGTGAGGCCACTATGAAACTGTGAAGGAAAAAATCTAGTTGCAGTGAAGACCCCCAATATTGGAGCTGTCTGCCTAAGAGAGCTACAAACATGGAGGAAGAGCTCCAAGAGAAAATCTTGGCTACCAACGGCTATGGGAATCCAGATAATCCCATCACAAGTTTCAGATGCTGTACATGGAGCTAAAATAATTGGTGTGTACCATCCTGGTGTTTGGTCCTACTTTTGTTCAACAATACCTTACTAGGTCTCCATTCCTCTCTATTAGAAGAGATTTTTTTATTCCATATCTTTGCATATTTGGAGTGTATTAATTTTTTTCTTTTGTAAGAGCTCATTCTTAGTGAATGCCCATGGGTCTCAAAAGAGACTTGGATTCCATACTTTCAAACTGCTAGCACTATGAGATATTATAGATGTGAACTTAATGCCTTTTGTATGACAGGATGACCAAAAGCCTGTGAGAACAAAGGTAGCCAGCTATGACTTTAAAAATGATGTATTTGAGTGTCAAATTGACAAAGGTGAACTTGTAAATTTTAATATTGATCACCACGTTGATGGTATACAGAATCGTTTAGTAACCACATATCCAGGCATGTCTATGAGTTTCTAAATTGGTTTGCCTGGGGTAGGAAAACCTACCTTAGAGTGGTCTGTGGTGCTCTTCTAAGGGCCTCACGATCCTAAACTGAATGAAAATAAGAAAATAAGCTGAGTACAAGTAGCCCCCCCTTCTCCTAGCCCTTTCTGACTGTCGATGTGGGGTGACCACTTGTCTCATGCTGCAGACATCTTACTAGAAAATACCCTAAAACATGAGCCAAGTAAGCTTTTTCTTTCTGAAGTTACTTTTTCAAATATTTTCTCACATAACTAAAAAGACCAATTAGTACAGACATCAAACCACAAATTTACCAAAAATCCCAAATAATGTAAGTATAAAGAAAAATAAAATCAAACAAAAAACTTAGAATAGAGAAAGAAAATGAAAATAAAATATCATTCAAATAGAAACAGCTACAATGACAGTTAGCTTCTCACTAAATGTAAGAAACACCAAAAGCTAATTGCCCTAGTTAGTTTAAACTGCCTCTGTGAGACAGACTAAAGTCATGAGTATCGAGTGCAATATTTTGACTCTAAAATTAATTATGGCGATAAGGCAACTTAAATATCATACAATGGAGTCAGAAAGATGACTCAGTAGTTAAGAATACTGCTTGTTCTTCCTGAAAGCCTGAGTTAAATTCCAGTACTCAAGTCAGGCAGCTTATAAATGCCTTTAAATCCAGCTTCAGAGTATGTGTCACATTCTTTGAGATTCCATAAGCATCCATATACATATGGCATAGACTTACAGCAACATATATACATGAATAAAAATTAAATATTTATATACATCTTGCAGTGACTACACAATGAGTCACTCAGTAATATTATGTATGCTACCTGGTAAGGAATTTTTCAGCTTAAATTCAGGAATTGCTATGTCTCTATGACAGCAAGGCCTAAAATTCTTAATATTCCTAGAGAAAAGATAACCCTACCACAGGTACAACTTTCCTCACCTTATAATGAAGGTCACATTTGCAAAATAGCTTACACTCTGTTTATGAAAGAAATACCCAAAAAACTGGCCCATACTAATTATAGTTATAAGAAATGGGTAATAATTTTCCAAAGAAAAATAACTTCCCAGGAGAGACCCTCTTCATTATATGGCCATTTGATCACTGGGCCCATTCTACACACCTGCTCTTATTAGGGACATGGTCCCACTGGAACATTTACCTGAGAAGAATGAGAATCTAGGAGGACACAGGACTTGGAGATGAGAAAGGAAGGGAAAGAAATGATATGCATACAGTATGAAATTTTTCAAAAAAAATTAAATTATAAAATTAAATAGGATGTAAGTGTCGTGTTTCCAAGACCCTTGTATTTTCTCACAAATATTCAAAACAGGAATTTATTCTAAATATTAAAAATATTGAAATATGCATTTCAATATCTAAGGAAACATTAAAAATATACATTAAACAGTTGGAACTTAAGAGATAATAAAAATAAAAAACTAAAAAAAAAAGAAGTAAAATGTTGAAGACAATTTGAAAACCAAAAGCATGGCAAGAGGGAATAAGAAGCAGAATGTTAAGTAAAAAGAGCAATAGAAACGAAGTGTTATTCTAGTAACAAATGTTCCCGTGGAGTTAAACCTACATGCACCAATAACCTGTAAATGGACTAAACGCTATAAGAAGAGAATGTGATGTCAGCAAGATGACCAAATAGGAAGTCCTGCTGCAGTGTGAACAAAATGATTTGACAAAAATTAATGGGAATAAATTTTTCGTGAGAAATCCAGAGAGCAATGAAGATGTTCCTTCACTCTGGGAAAGTAAGTACAAAGATGAACACATGAAACCTCTTGCCACAAGCCCTCACCCTGGACGAAAGCCATGTAAGCAGGAGGAAGGTTTTAGCCCCAGGCTCCTCCCTGGGGAGAGAAGAAAAGTCTGCACTACAGTTCATGCTCTAAATTTGAAATGTGGGCTTGACAGAGGAAATGCTTTCTATCTTGCTTGACTGTCTGTGTTGATAGGAGAGGGTCCAGGCTGGAACCCATCTTGAACAAGGGTAATGAAGGGTTTAAATCAGTATGTATTCACTTGACAAAGACCCTCCCCAGCTGACTGTAGAATCATTGGACAAAACTCAGCCAAGTCTCAGTTTCACCGCAAAGTGTGAACTAATTAAAGATTATGTCAAATGTTCTGCTTTTTGATGGATGTCTGAGGGATTTGGTTTCTTTATCACCCGTTCAAAGCTTTCATAGAACCTAGTACATATTATATGCCCATGGCACATTGTCCTAGTTTCATTTCTGTTACTGATAAAAAAAAACTGACAAAAAAACACTAAGGGAAGAGTTTATTTTAGTTCACAATCCAAGGTCACAGTTCATCATTCTGGGGTAGTCAAAGTATGAGGAACTTCATCTAGCTAGCTAGTCACAGCAATTCATAGTTAAGAGCAGAGAGAAATAAATGAATGCATTCTCACTTACTTATTTTCTCTGATCAGCATCATCACCCAACTCTTACTGAGTTCAGGACCCCGTACCTAGGGAATGAGGCTGCCCATAGTGGGCTGAGTTTTCCCACATCAAGTAACTTAAGACAATGTCCCAGTACACTCCCATGATAAGGCTCTCTTCCCCAATGATTCTAAGTTGTATCATGTTGACAATAAAAGCTAACCTTCACACTCTATCCAATTTCTATTTAACATATAAACACAGCACTTTTAAATCTTAACTCCTTATTCCATGTCCCCAAACTCTCATTTTTATGTAATGAAAATACAGGCCAACTTTAAAGGCCCTGTTACTTTAAAAATCCAGTCTTTTAAAATTCTATTTTCTTTAGAAGTCCAAAGTCTCTTAATGCTGGGCTTCTCTCACATTTAAAGCATATACATACTTCCCATGATAGCAGATAACAGCACTCTTCTTCCCAAGGGGATGAACGAGGGCATTTACAGGAATAATCAGATGCCAAGAAATCCAATATACAACAGGGACAATAGCAAATCTTGTAGCTCAATACCCAGTACCTTTGACTCATCTTCTGGACTCTAGAGAATTTTAGTAGCCCCACCCGTCCAGTTTGGCCACATACAGGACATACAGTTTCCCTTTGGGGCTTAGGCCGGCTTCACTTTCCTTAGAAAGAAATTCTATGATCCTGGCCATCTTGAATATCATGGCATTCTTATTGAAACTGGGGCTTCATCTTCATAAACTCATTCAGTGGCTTCTTGGGGTCTCTCAAAAAGAGCTCGATGCCTGCCAGGCCTCAGCTCTTCTCCACAATCTCTTTTGTTTGTTTGCTTTTCAGTCTAGGACTTCTGCCCATGTACTAATGCCACTCTCATACAGTTCAGGGCCTTTCACCTGAGGAATGATGCAGCTCACAATCCAGCATAATATAGACAGTCCATTGATGTGGGAGTCCCCTCTGTATCCTGTGAATACCATTGGTTAATAAAGAAGCTGCTTTGGGCCTATTGCAGCACAGAATAAGGCAAGGTAGGAATTCCAAACAAATAGAGAAGAGAGTAGGTGGAATCAAAGAGACACATTGTAGCTGTCAGAGGAGAAAGACACCTGCATACTGGTAAACCATGAGACTTGTGGTAAAACATAAAATAATAGAAATGGGTTAATTTAAGATGTAAGAGCTAGCCAGAAATATGTTTACTCTATTGGGCAAACAATATTGCAGTTAATACAGTTTCTGTATGATTATTTCAGGTCTGGGCATCTGAGAAACAAACAAGCAGTCTCTGCTTGTAACATGAGGGTCCTGCTTGTCGGGGTTTCTGTCCTGCCCAGTCCCCCAGCCGTTTAGTTCCAGAGAAAATCACGCAGAGAGTCTACATTAGGTTATAAATTGATTGGCCCATTAGCTCAGACTTTGTATTAGTTCTTATAAGCTTATATTAACCCATTATCCTTATCTATGTTAGCCACATGGCTCAGTACCTTTCTCAGCAGGGCAGGTCACATCCTGCTTCTTCTGTGGTCTGGGGAGGAGTACCAAGAGAGTTTCCTTCTTCCCAGAATTCTCTTGTTCTAATAGCCCTGCCTCTACTTCCTGCCTGATTGACCCACCTATACATCCTGGCCAATGGCCAATCAGCGTTTATTTAAATCATGATTGACAGAATATGGACAATTCTCCTGTGTGTTTATTTCAAGTCTGGGCATCCGAGAAACAAACAAGCAGTCTCTGCTTATGGTCCCTCATTAAGACTCGCTTCCCAGAAGACTGTAGTTGTATGAAACTGGCAAAGATAACGATCACACCCACTGGTGGATATTTACCTAAATAGCCTCTTCCTTCATAATATAACTCAGCAAGACAAATTCATAGCCACCAGCTTCACTCTGGGCAAATGAGAATAAAACACTGAAGCTTGTGTTTGGTGTTTAGACACAGGAGAGATTGTGTGGAGAGAAAATAACTATTTACTTGAATCAAAAAACTGACAAGCCTAGGCATACTCTAGATGCCTGATGACCACTAAAAATTCAAAAATCAATAAATAAGTTCAGCCGTGTGCATGAAGTAAGTGTGTGAGTAGTAAGAGACTCCCAAATCCTAACCAAAACAAACAAAACCCCAGAAAACCTCTCTACTTAGGCATTTGCACATGTTACATGCATGCACACACACATAAACACACACACACACACACAGAGGGAGAGAGAGAGAGAATATATCCATAGAAAAGCTGTGAGGCACCTAGAATTTCTAACCTGATTTATAGGTGAACCTGTTCTGTACAAAGTCAGGCTGTAAAACATAAGAAAGCTAACAGCATTTTTCAAACATACAAACACCAGCCCAAAGTGTCAAGCAGCTCTGAGAAACATGAAATACATACCCCCACAAAAAAAAGGACATATGAATTCTTTAGAAAGCAGCCCTGAATTAGGGGTTTATGTATTTCCTGATAAAGTGGTCAAATTAACTGTTACCAAAAAAAAGTGCTCAGGGAACTAAGATGAACAATATGAGAAGAAAATGACCATTTAGACAAAAAGTTAGAAAATATTTTTAAAACAGAAATAAAGCTGAGTGCCATAATTTAATTGGAAGAAAGATTCATTTTTAAAAAAAGTTCAAAAGAAAAGTTATTCAAGCAGAAGAAAATTGATAGACTTTAAAATAATTTATGTGAAATTGTCAAATAAGAGGAGAGAAACAAACAAATAGCAATAACAACAAAAGACAACACAGAATAAGAAGTTAGGAAATTGACAGAATAACAATACAGTCTGTACACTGAGAATAAGAAGAAAAAACATGGGGAAAAGGTTACCTAAAGCAATAAGAATTGGAAATTTAACAGATAAAACAGTATTTCTAAAATTAAGGAGGAATGGAAGACTTCCCTGGATAAATGAAACTAAAGGAACCCTCACTACTAGCTTTATCAGAAATTATGAAAGGAACCATTCAACTTGAAGTGTAAGACTGCTCACAGCAACACAGGATACGAAAGTATAAAGATGTTCTTAGACATAATCACATAAATAATAAAAAGTTTTGCAACACCATACTGGCAATACATACATAAACCACTATTAATTCTGTAATGGGCATTTAATAACAAAAGAATAAAAGTAACTATAACCATAAAATATATTAACAGATATACAATCACAAAATATCATTTTTGATATCAATAAAGTTTTTGGGAAAAAATAGAAGTAAAGAATTTTTATGTGAAAAAATTATGTTGTTGTCAACTTAAAATAGGTTTTTATAACCATAAGTTGTTTGACAAAAACAAACAGGAATGTACATATAAAAGCCACACAAAGGAAAATAATGAGAACTGACAAAAGGACACATTGGTTAAAGATACTTGCTGCCTATTGTGACATCCTAAGTTCCAACTCTGAGACCTACACAGTGGAAAGGAGAGAACCAACTCTCTCAAGTGGTCTTCTGACCTCCACACAAACACTGACATACTTGAACCTGTATACATACAGTAAAGAAATAAAGGAGAGAGAAATCAAAACATATCACTATGAAAACCATTAGAGAAACACAAAGAGAACAATAACATCTGTAATATATCCTACAATAATTCTCATAAATAAATTCCACTAGTGATCTTATCAGCAAAAGTATGAACTCATGTCCACCAAGAAGATATAACTACAGGAAAAGAAGATTCAGCACCAGGGAGGACATTTGTGAATTGAAATGGTGTTCTGGATGAATGTTCTCATTCCTTCAACATTGCCTGAAAAACTGCCATTTACTTTCACTTACATGAAACAATCAGGATCTCTCAAAGTATAATAGAAATCATTGCAATTTCTGATGTGTTTTAATTTTATTTACTTTTATTTTTGTGTATTGCATAACTCCTCCTCTTTGTACCATGTACATGCAGTGAGTACAGAGGTCAGAAGGGGGTGCCAGATCCCTATAATTGGAGTAATAAGTTGTGAGCCTCCCGAGGGTGGAGCTGGGAACCCAAGCTGGCTCCACTGCAACAGCAGCAAGTGATTTTAACTGCTAAGTCATCTATCTTTCCTGTCCCCATAAACTATCTCTTTTACTTTCCAAACCCTAAAAGTTTCACATTGTATTTTTGTGGTAAAAGACAGTGTCTTTATGATTCTACCCTGTAGTGGAAGGTCGCTTATTCATTTCCCAGCCACCCAGACTCCCTAAATTATCACAGAGAAACTATATTAATTAAGTCATTGCTTAGCCCATTAGCTCTAGCTTCTTATTGGCTAACTTTTACATCTTAATTTAACCCATCTCCATTAATCTGTGTATGCCAAGAGGCTATGGTTTACTGAGTAAAGTTCTGGCATCTGTCTCCAGCAGGGCTACATTGCTTCTCCTTGACTATGCCTTCTTACCCCAGCATTCAGTTTAGTTTTCCCCACCTAGCTCTGTTTTACCCTATCAGGCCAAGCCGGTTTCTTTATTAACCACAGCACCTCCCACATCACCCCATCTTTTCTGTTTAAATAAAAAGGAAGGCTTTAACTTTAACATAGTAAAATTACATATAACAAAACAGTTATCAACCAAAAATTACAGTTACAACATTTATATCTACTTTATCTTTTATCATAACTAAGAAAAACTGTAACTATAGCTATCTATTCTTCAACTCTGTCAAAGACTCCAGAAGGATATAATATTACCTAAGTGAACAGGAAATGCATTGTAAACAACTTCCAAAATTCTAGAATTGACAGAGACTTCTCACTGCCTGGACAGTCAACCAAAGTTCTTCTGTACCATTGGGGCATCCATCCTTAGCCTACAGGTCCATAGTATCCAGAAGACTTTTCCATGAAGCAGGAAATTTCAAAGACTGTTCTGCCTGTATTGGCAGTTTGTCAATCACTTTCTTCTGTGTCCTGCAGAATGTCTGGCAAAATCTTTCATAAAGGAGGAACACCAAAGGACTGTCTCACCTTCTTTAGGTAGCTTCCGCAGTCATTTTCCCATGGGTGCTGCAAATCCAGTTCACACAGCATACCATCAAGCAGTCTAGGCAAGAGTAGTTTCTTGACCAAATGACTAACCAACTCCATAAGGAACCTCTTTGGTTCCCATCTTCCTCTTGAAGTTATAGGTGCTGCCAGGAGCAGATGTGTCTCATTGTCATGAAAAGTCCTAACTTCTTAAAACATTTTAAATGCCATATTCTGAAGGTCTCTGAAATATTTGAAGAATACCTACCTAATTGAAATATATCTCTATATATCTAGAAAACCTAACTAACATGACTACAAGCTTGACTATTATAGATGATTATCTATTAATCTATATTTCTTAATTATACATTACATTTTTAAATAAGCTGGGCAAACATAATACCTTAATCATGATCAGAAATACATATACACAGTATGACAAAATTGACTTTAAATTTGTATCAATAAACCAAGATCCATACCAATATAAATCTCTATAGCATATCCCCCTTTAAAGAAACATTTACAAACTATTTGGGAATATGGGCATAGTTCTCTCCAATCTGCTTCCTGCTGCTTATTGGGCAAAGTATTTTGGGGGATGTTCATGGTGATCTTTCAGGGGGTTTTGGTAGATAAAACCACATTAGTCTAGAAGAAAGCCAAAGGCCCTCAACTTCTGTAAAAACAAAGCAGCATATCCTTAGACTCAAATTCTGAAGACAAGATGCCTTTAAAGTAGATATATTAGTTACTTGGCTCCTTCACAGTCAAAAACCTGAAAGAAAACACAATAATATAAATAATCCAAACTCTCTGCACATATTTCATTTTTACATAGCTTATTATTTTTACTCTATTACTTTTTAATATTTATTTTATTATCTTTAGTCCTTTAATCTATGACTGTCTGGACTCTGTCTCTTTAAAGACTTTTATATATTTTTTCTAAACCATTTACTTCCTTTTATGACCCTCTATACTCTTTTTATTCTCTCTCCCAAGCTATGTACATTTTTAAAACACATTCTGTTTCATTTAGAGGTCTTTTATGTATGAATCTGTTTTTATCGCATATCTGTGATCCTTTTCTAACCAAGATAACTTCTTAAAATGCTAAGTGCTTCTTAAAAACCTAAGTGGCATCAATGCTAGGGGTAATATGGCCCTGACTGCTTGGTCTGCCCAGTCCAACATAGCTTAAGTCTGTTCACTGCCTCTGAGACTGCCAGGTGGGAGGCATCCTCACTACCTCAACTCTGGTAATTAGTTGGCCCTTGCTGTCACCAAGTACCTTGCAGCACGCTGCCCACAAACCCGATTTAAATGCTCAGCCTCCTGAAAGAGCTAGAGGTCATCTTGGCAGCATGGCCCAGAAAGCCAGCATTCAAAACCACATGGCTTTTCTTCTGTTACCACTGATCCAGGAAAATCTCTCTTAAGGGAGCTGCCGCATGCTGCCAGCTTTAAAAAAATACAGCTAAACTTTGGTTTTTTTGTGTCTAGAATTCCTTTCCAAGCTTTCTCAGATTTTATGTAGATGTAGTCAGCACATGTTGGAGTGCCAATCTGTAGTAGGAGGCCACTTGTTCATTTCTCAGCCGCCCAGAATCACACAGAAACTGTATTAATTAAATCACTATTTAGCCCATTACCTATAGATTCTTGTTGGCTAACTTTTAAATCCTAATTTAACCCATCTCCATTCATCTGTGAATTGCCACGAGGTTGTTGCTTACAGGGTAAAGTTCTGGTGTCTGTCTCCAGTGGGGCTAAGTGGCTTCTCCTTGACTCTGCCTTCTTTCTCCCAGCATTCAGTTTAATTTTCCCCACCTAGCTCTATTCTTTCCTGCTCTGCTATAGGGTCAAAGCAGTTTCTTTATAGCCAGTGGTATTCATAGCGTACAGAGGGGAAACCCACATCACTACCCAATCATAAATTCAAATTTATGATTGGGTAGTGATGTGGGTTTCCCTGCCCACTGGCCTCACCTTACTCTCCCCTGTCAGATCCACTGCACTGCAACAGAATCACTCTTCTCTTCAGCTTCTGAAGTCTGGCTCTTCAGTCTGTGTGGAACATTACTCCCCCAGATAACAGAGATCTTTCCAATAGTGAGATCTTCATTCCTTCCACTGTCACTTTCCTACAATGTCTACCCTGATCTCTCTTTAAAATTCTGTCAAAACCTCAAGGCAATCACCCTCCAAATGATCCTGCTTTATTTCTAACACACTATCACTTAGGCACAATATTTAATTTCTTTTACTATGATGGCTGTCTATCTCTATCTCGTAGAATTCAAAATTCCAAAAGAAAAAAAAATTGTCTAGGTTTTTAAAATGTTTTGTCTACAGGTCCTAAGAGATGCCTATTTTTTTAATTAATGCTTAATAAATACTGGTGAGATGAGTGTTTCAGCCAAATCCTTGTGTTTACCAAATAAAACAAAATTTGTAAATATTTTTAAGGAAATGAGAAATGTAAAGACTTCCCTATAGTTCTTCACACTTGCTTAAAACCTAAAGTTTTGTGATAGTGCAGTATATATTATGCTTTCTGTCTGCATCAACATTCTATCTGTTCATTTCAGTATCAAACAGTGTCTCCTGTATCTTATAACTACATTACTTTTCTGAATGAAACTATAAAGTATTATTCAATCATTATTGCCATCAATTCATCCCTTCACTAATTGCAGTACCATAGAAAGACAGCTATAGACTGAAATTACTAAGCAAGGGGCATTCAACTGAGAAAGTATTGATTATCTCTAAGAAAGCAATGGAAATATATTTGGTGTGGGACAGTTTCTGAATATAATGTACGTTTTTATTCCTTGCTATTGTGTGCCATTTCCATCAGTGTCAGACAGGAGTTGACTGTCCTTGAAATGTTTGGTACAGGTACCATGGATGAACAGAATCAGATCAATCATACAGCTGATTGGGTCATTGTGTGACAATCAGTGATCACAAGACCTGAGAAAAGGCAGCATGGACTACATGAAATATAACTATAGATTCTCTTTTAAAATTCCTAGTGACCTATATACAAATTATCCACCATACTATTGTGTGATGGAGTGGTCTGGGAAAATGTGCCTGATACATATTCTCAGTTCTTGGAGCCTCTAAAAATAGATGCACATAACGAATAAGTAAAAACAGAAAGACTCTACATACTGAGAGCACAGATGCTGGAAAAAAAACTTTTAAAAAACCACTTATTATGCCTTCAATTTTCTTTTAAACTCAGTTATGCAAATTGCTTTCTAAAACAATACGTAACAACGTGTATCTTGTGGCGTCCTGTCAGCATAAAGGGAAACTACTCCAAGCACTCAGTGGATTTTTCTTTTTCACTAAAATTTGCATCTCCTTGTTTATATTTTAAAAGCATGCTGCAGTCAATAAAAGCAATTACTCTAGGATTAGGCAAAGTTCTTATTGGATTAATGTCAAGTCATGTAAAATAGAAGATGATTCCCCTGAAAGACTGTGAAACCTCATCACACTTGAGCCACACACTTCTCTGGGAACTTGGCAAAGTGATTTGGAGGATGGGGAAACTTCATCTACTTTTGATTGGAACGTTTCCAAACCAATCCATCTTTGGTTTAACATATGTGAGAAATCTAAGGCTTTCACGTGCTGATGTTCATTTAACATCTTATTCTGAACAAATCAAGTCTTATACTAACTATTCTTAGCTAAGGAGTTTGTAGAGGCATTTGTTCATTCACTAGGTAGGTTTTTGAATCCTATAATATAAATCTTTGCTTTAGGTCCCAAGAAGTCAGCAACAAACAATCAATCTATATTCTATTTCAGGAGAAAGTTTGTTGTTTTTTTTTAAAAAAATGAGTAATTATAGCCTGTGGTAAGTAGATTCTTTTTTTCTGTTTTTTAAATACTCTGGGTTATCTGTGAGAGCTAAGTCTGAATTATCTAATGAGATTAGAATTTTGAAGGTGTGATTTTTAACTATGTCAACATTCTGTTCTTCCTACATAGGTTCTTTCCCTTCCAAAGTACAAGTTAGACTGAATCACATGCACACAAAGCTAGAGATGAGCATCGCCATGTAGGCAATCCAGTGTCTAGTTATGCCTTGTGTTAATAAAGAAGTAGTGACTTCCAGCCAAGTCAAGAGTTATATCAGAATATAAATCTGTAAGTAGAGCCAGTACAAGTGCCAGAGTCCTTTGATTTTTAGCTCAATGGTCACTTTGCTCTGCTTCTCCCCCATAGAACATAGATAGGGGGCCATTGATACTTTGGTGGAAAGGTGTATAGTTCAGGTAAATATCAAGAGTAGGATCAACATAGAAACCAAGAGCTATTGTTACTATATTCCTTTTAATTAATTTTAATTTCAAATATTTTTGCTAAGGGGACACATTTACACTTAAAACACTATTTTAAAATAAGCAATAATCCTTTATGTGAACTAAGAGCTACCTAGAATGGGAGAATAAGACACATGTTAGTGCCTATTATAAACAAGTCAAAAAACTCATTGGGAGTAGGATTAAAATCAGATGTCAAGCACACACATCTGCATATTTGCACACCAGTGGACATATGGATTGCATGTGCTTTTATTTTACTGTTGGCATTTTTTGTATATACTCAGTCCTACTAGATGAATCATTTGAATTTCATAATTAATTTTCCCTGGTATAATTAGATAGAGATACATGATAGTGATTAAGAAGATAGATAGATAGATAGATAGATAGATAGATAGATAGATAGATAGATAGATAGATAGATAGATAGATATGTTGTCTGGGTTTCTGTCCTGCCTGGTTTCTGTCCTCCCACCAGGTCCCACATCTGTTTAGCCCCAAAGATATCACACAGAGGTCTACATTAACTATAAACTGATTGGCCCATAAATCAGGCTTCTTACTAACTCATATAACTTATATTAGCCCATTCTTCTAGTATATGTCAGCAACATGGCTCAGTATCTTTTTCAGTGGGGCAGGTCACATCTTCCTTCTTCTGTGTCTGGGCAGGACTCGGGAGGAATGGGCTTCCTCCTTCCCAGAATTCTCCTGTTCTCATTGACCCACCTCTACTTCCTGTCTGGCTGTTCCACCTATACTTCCTGACTGGCTACTGGCCAATCAGCATTTATTTAAAACATAATTAACAGAATATAGACAATTGTCCGCACCATAGATAGATAGATAGATAGATATAGATAGATAGATAGACAGATAGATGACAACGAGGAAAATAGATAAATAGATGAACAGATAGATTGCTAAAGATAGATAGATTATAGATAGATAGATAGATAGATAGATAGATAGATAGATAGATAGATAGATAGATGACAATGAAGAAAATAGATAAATAAATGAACAGATAGATTGCTAAAGATAGATAGATAGATTTGTAGATAGATAGACAGATAGAGAGATGGATAGATAGACAGACAGACAGTTATGATACATTGGTTATTAAATGAGAGAGAGATGATGATGAATGCTGTTTTTCTTATAGTGTATGGTTTCAGGGATTACAAGTAAAAATGGTGATAACTAAGAAGAAATTAAAAAATGACTTCCCTGATATTATAAAACTATTATTTTTGCTAGGAATCTCAAGGTATGAATAGTCAGTTTTAGTCATTATTTCTGAACAGTTACATAATTTTAAACAACATCCTGCAGTACATATATATTGACAGCTGTCTAACACTTCTGTATAATGTTCTTACATGAAATCTAGCCTGTTTTGTCTAATAATTTGGTCACATAATATTCATTCAATTCATGGGGAAAAAGTATAAAAACATTTTATGCTGCATGAGCTTGAACTTTAGTTACTAGAATATGAGATGAATCTGAAGAGGGAACTGAAACCAAGAGACTGGGCTTAATCTCATCAGGGAAGGTATTGGATGGGGTGTTGGTAATAACTTTGACCTGCCCACGGCTTTTTGTTCAGAGATGTCTTTTGTTACTGGATGCACGGTGGAGTCTCGTGTCAATATCCCCAGAGCAGTGGGCTTTGGCCTGTTTTCTTTAAGCTTGCCACAGACTCTGTTTGAAGGGGATTATTTGAGTTTGACTACTGGGAGCAACCCTGCCTCTCTACAGGAGGAGAAAAGAACTGTTTATTTGAGCAGCTGAGAGAAATGTACACAGAAGCAGACCTGCCAGTGTCACTGAGTCCCTAGGCCCTCGATAGGATACAAAATAACATCTGCTTGTTCCATTGAGCAGATCAGAGGATTTCCATTTAATAAACTGGTGCTCTTCTTTTATTAATATTTTTAATGGAGACTGACTTCATCATGCCCTGTTTTGCCCCTTTCTTTCTACGTTTAGACTTATTTAATTGGCCAATAGGCTAGGCCTCCTACTAAGAGTGGTAAGAGTCTTAGGATTAGCCATTGGCAAAAAGAAAAACGAAATGAAATCAGAATCTTCCAGGCAACTCCCGGTTTCTCTGAAGCTGTCAAAGTACAATATTATGTCATTGTTTACCTGAGCCTTCATTGTGGTCATCATTAAACAGGATTCTAGATTGTAAGCTGATGCGTCTCAGATAAGTTATTCTTTTCAGTAGAAGTGGGTTGTTGAAATGAGATGTAATTGAGACATACACATGAGAAATGCATTGCGCTTTCTTATTCCTCTTCAAGTTTCGTTTGCTTTTGCCTTTTTGTGTAGTATAACATACATAGGAAAATGTACAAAACAAATAACAGCTAAAGGAATTTGAATAAAATGACAAAGGCTCATAACCACCATCGGAGCAAAACAATCAAACAGCCAGTACTCAGAGAGCCTTCCTTTTGTCCCCTTCCAATTAGTAACCTGCAACTCTCCCACTAAAAGCAGATGTTCCTCTAATATCAAATCTGTTATGTTTGCCTCCAAATATCACATCAATCAAAATATATTAGCCCACAGGTTCTTGTGAGGCCACCTTGCTGCAAGTAACTAAGGTTCACTAATATCTCTACTGAATAAGAGTCTATGGGTAGGGTTACAGAACAGGTTTTACTACCTGATGATGGTGACATTGAACTTCCAAATACACACCAAACATGCAGCACATAACGTTGCTCTTTTCAACTTTAGTCAAGACAGAGAGTAGATCACGGTGTCTCGTTGTGATTTTTTCTGATTATGGATGATGTTAGCTGTATTCCTAGATGTTTTGTTGGCTTTTTGAGTACTTTCTTTTAATTGCTTATTCAAATATTCTTTTATTCTTAAATTGGCTATCTTTGCCCTCCCAATCTTAGATTATATATTATGTTTGATATATGTATTAAAATATTTTTAATTCATCTGTATTTTGATTTTTATATTTCTGAATTTCATTCAGAGAACATAAATTCAAAATATTAGTAAAGATCATGTACCTAAATTTTATAGTTAATGCATTTTATGTCTATTTCAGAAATTCTCTTTTATCTCAAGACTATACAATTATTTCCAAGTATTACTTTCTGTATTTAGTCTTTAATATCATAAGGTAAAATTCTTATATTGTAACACTAACTAGAACTAAAGTTTGAGAAAGTTGTCCATTCCTAGTGTTCTGCTGCCCTTCATTGTTGCATGTCACCTATCTGCACTCAGGACTCTTTCTATCTTGTCACATTGCTCAAATTTCAACCCAGAAACCAAGGTCAAACAGTTTTAGTGACTGCAGCCTTAACATAGTCCTTAATTCCTGCCCCTGTGTCTTTCCCTTTTTCTTTTTGTTTTGTTTTGTTCTGTTTTGTTTTGTTTTGTGTTGTGTTGTTTTCTGAGACAAGATTTCTCTATATAACAGTCCTGGCTGTTCTGAAACTCACTCACTCTGTAGAGCAGGCTGGCCTCAAACTCGTGAGATCCATCTACCTCTGCCTTTCAAGTGCTGGGATTTTTTGCTGTCATTAATTTTCAAAAATTTTTTTCCAAATTCACAAGGTGGAAACTTATTTTTTTAAAATAATTCCTGTTTAATTCAACCAATGTTAATATTTGGTATTTTCTTTCTATTTTCACCTCTACTTATTGAAAGATCCTTATGAGGGACAGACGCTAAGATTACAGGCATGCCCCCACCATGTCTAAGAAAGAGTTCTTTCTGCTAAGAGTTTTTTTTTCTTTTTCTCTTTTCTTAATAAGTTTAACTTAATTTACTGCATCTTTCTGTCTCTGACCATCTTTAGCCCAAACTAGCCTCTACCCTGTGGTCTCTGACCCCTGCAACACCCCACACTGGTCTCCCAAGTGCCTAAGACTTTTCTGTAGCAACTTATTCATCACATATTGAGAAATATTAAGAACTATTACTTTGGATCATTCCCTTGTTGTCACTTTAGGACCCTGCCATTAGCTGCACAGAGTCTTATTTTCTTCTCTGACAAGATACAGCTTAACTGCCTCTGCTGTAGTCTCTAGCTTGAGTTAAGTCTTCATCTGTGCTGCCCATTGCCCTTTTTGTTTCCTAATACAGTGGGCATCACGCATACTTGCTCTTTAAGCTGTTCCATTTAAGAGACAATCAGGTCATCATCCATCTCCTTTTAGAAAGCATCAAAGCCACCAGCTTCTTTATTGAGATTAAAGTTCTACAGTTTAAGTGATTCGAAATGTCTGTTTCATTTAGAAGTGCTTTGGAATCCATCTGTGGATCACCTGTTAATATTTTGCATGTGCACCATATCTTTCTCCTTTGTTCCACCATCTAAGGAAACATACATTGCAATACTAACCCTACTTCCCCCTATTCCTTCATAACTTCTTTTTTACACCATCACTAATACTGCGATTCTTTCTCTTTCTTAAAGGATAACCGTTGATCTGGAAATGTGACCCAATGAGTAATTGCTTGCTATGCAAGCATAAAGAATCAAGTGTGAACCCCCAAACTCATAAAACACCCAACACAGCAGTGCATGTCTATAAGCACAGTTACAGCAAACTAGGAGACTCCCCTAGAATCTTGCCAGCCAGGTAACCTCCCATACACAAAGGAAAAAAAAACAAAGACAGTCTGTCTCAAATAAGGTATATGATGAGGACAGATACCTGAGGTTGTCCTCTGACCTGCATGCATTGTACTGTGACTGAAATAACCCATAGAATCACAAACACATGAGCCAGAGAGAGAGACAGGGGGAGAGAGAAAAGACCTCTTATTGTTCTCTGAATGATATAGTTATAAAAAATGTCTTTTCTAAGTCAGTTCTCTAGGTAGTGTAGCCAATCTGATTTATATTCATATCAGCCAAAACCAAAACAGAGTGTCAATGCAATATTTACATGCCACAGTCCATGATGCTGCATGTGATACATGGAACACAATGTTATTTTTATTCTCTTCTTTCTGTTGATGGATGAAATTGTAACCCTGTCATTGCCTTGCTTGTTAAAGATGCTAGTCTGAGGAATAAGCTTTTGTTTGCTTTATAAATCTGACTCTCAATATTTAAAAAATACTAACAAGATTTCCTTCTCCACACATGAGTGTTCAGGTTACCATGGCCAATGAGTCCTATGAATTTATTTTCTCCTATATCTCATCTTAGAAGAGTCTTTGCAAATATAAGATAATTGAATTCTTATACATGTTGGGAAGTCCTATAATAAAGGAAAATGTAAGTGCAGATCCATCTATGTTGCCTCAGGAGTATAGCTTATAAACGCTTTATAAAATACTGGCTCTCTGTCTTAGTTACAGTTTCTATTGTTGTGAAAAGTCACCATAACTACAGCAACTCCTATAAGAAAAATATTTAACTGAAGTGACAGCTTATGGTTTCAGAGGTTTTGTCCATTATCGTAATGGAGGGGAGTAAGACATGGTACTGGCTCCATCTTAGCTTGCAGGCAACAGGAAGTTGACTGACCCACTGAGTGGTATCCTGAGCATAGGAATCTTCAAAGTCCATCCCCCATGATGACACACTTCCTTCAACAAGATCATACCCACTCCCACAAAGTAGTATCTCTTAATAGTGCCACTCCCAATGAGATTATAGGAGCCAATTAAATTCAAACTACCACATTCTCCTAATATGTCTTACTTAAGCTAATACTATAGTCATTTTCCACTCCTATCAGATGCCTTAACTAATCACAAAGAATGTACATCAGAAGCATCCTTGGTGATTCATGGGTAGCAGAATATTAGGGATATACATTCCTCACATTCCTGGCAGGTTCACACACTCTCATACCTTTCTGGTTTCCTTGGATAGAGTCCATATAACATTTTAATGCAGACACATACTTTCAGACCTTGTTATAATAGCATATAAGGTATAACCCCAACAATCTTCTATTTGATTATCTTTGCATTAACCATAAATGACTCCCTTAGGAAGTCTAATACTTAAATAGAAAATTTTGGTCTTCATTTTTATTGTAATAGTATCTAGATCCACTTAGTTTTCAGAGTTAAAATCCTTTAAACCATTTATAAAACAAAATAGTAATAAACACAATTAAATGAATATATTAGTATTATTTACCCAATAACAATAAGGTCATCACATGTACAGGGCTACCTCAAAAGTAGAAGACCTTACAATGGTGGAAAAAATGGAAGATTTGGCAGTGGTATGTTTGCATATACATTCAAATATAATTACCATTATATAATACTGTATAAATAGTATTTTACTATATTTATATTTTGCAACTTTTATTTAACATTATGTAATCATCTAAATTGACATATATAAAAATACCATCAAAATATGATGTTTATTTAATTGACCTAAAAAAATCAGTATTTCCAACCATAAAATACATTTGAGTCATACTCTGTAGAAATTTCTGAATGACAGAGACTAAAGTGCTGACATCTCAGTCAATCTTGAGACTGACCCTTAAAACACTGACTTTGCCTCGTCCCTGACCACAGCAGAGACTTTTTGTTTCTTCTTGCACGAAGAGTTGTCGTGGAATGTCATTAAAATCCAATGAAAGAGGTGCTAGAAAAGATACTAGAAAAAAATCATAGTAAATTTTTACAAAGCAGTTTAATTGTTAATTTAAAAAAGAACCTCCTGAATGTTATAAAGAACTGTAAGGCTCCTAAGTGGCCCTGATATACTGCAATAAATAGTTTGCAAAATATCTTCAAAGTTTAAGACAATGCTATACTCTATATTAACTACAGGAATATAATTTATTATCTCTAAGTCTCAGTGCTCCATCATGCAAAATTGATATGTGGACAGAATTCCCCCCATAGGTTTGTTGTGGGTTTAAATTAGATGATATGTATAAATGCTTCATAAAATGACTCTGACCATTAGTGCATGCACCAGGCATGCAATACACAGTAGAGTAGCTTCAGTTAATATCTTTGTTACTAGTATCTGAGCTTGATGTTACAGAGGCAACAAAAAATATCTACCTACATTACTAAGTAGACTCTTAATAATAACGAACAATACAGAAATTAACAGAGAATCTTTTCTGAACACTTTTTTAAAAAATATTTGTGTATCTATCTACTTAAACTTTGGCTTCAATCCATAAAAAATGACATCATAAATACAAGAGACATATTTTCTAAGTCAAATCATCCAGTAAACTTAGCTTGCTAGTCAATATTTACAATAACCACCAACTTTTGCTCACAATACAGTCTGAGATCATGTTATTTTCAGCAGTATTTATTTACTTACTATAATGATTTCCATAAAATACCACAATCTTTTTGCTGTAAATCAATAGAAATGGAATCTCACTCAATTCTAGAGGGAGAAGTCTACAGGTGTCTCTTCTGCCTGTATCTAGAGAAATGCCATTCTCAAGCATATTTTGGATATTTCTTTCTTTCCTAGAATTATGGAAACAGAACATCTGAAATACTCTTAGACAATCAAGAAAGACTGGCTGTAGGGAATAGGCCTCATTAAATTTGTTGTGAGCAAGAGTAGCATCAGGACCAGTATCTCTCCAGAGCTTGCAACGAGCAGCACAAGGAGTCTAATTTTATGTAGCTAAACACTTAGTATAAAGGAAAGATAAAATTACCCACTGAGAATCAATGAGTTCTTTACAGCTTTGTGTTTCTATGTACAGTATAATATAGTGAATTGGGTAGTTATGAATTATTTTTTATTATTTGATGCTTTGAGTGCTTTAAAGACTTGTAAGGAGTCTTATGAATGCTAAAATGGTACCCTACCACTGATTTTTATCTCTAGACTCCTAAATACTTGCTTTTCATGCCATTTAAATTATGTAATTTTTTCTGTAGCAGTCCAAATTGACTAAGGTAAACTAAATAGTCCATTTAATTCTCATGTACACATTACACATCTAATATCCTTACATTTGCATATTTGTAGCCATAGAACAATAACTGTCTAAATATAGAATTTTGACATGTGCAATTAGAAGAAAAAGAAAGAAAGACATTTTACTCTTTAGGCTGTAGAAAATTTGTCTTCCAATAATTTGAGTTATTCAGAAAACAAATTGGTCAGTTCTGTAACTGGATATAATAAAAACCCAAAACTATTTGCCATTATTCTCATTGATTGTGATCCCTAGAAGCTACAAAACATTCTTTCCAGTGACTGTGCCAAAACCTAAATATACATTCATTTTCTGCACCTGAAAAAGAAAGCAATCTAAAATTATTTTAGCGTGTAAATCAGTTCTCCAATATTCTACCTCAATTTCTGTAAGTTTTTTTTTTAAGAATTGCTGTTGATTTTGGGATTTCTAGGTTGCAAAGTGAAAAAAGTACCACTAAATTTTGATGGCAGAGTATAGTACCAAAGTTGAGTCTTACATTTAAATTCATTTGCATTTAAATCATTATGTTTAGAGATCTGCAGTACTCTGTATACTTTCACTTAAGAAAACACATACCACATAAAGAAGTATTCAAAGTCTTCGTGTTGGCTAAATCTTGTTTAATAAGATGTACCCTTTATAATAACCCTCTTTATGCTTAAAAATAATTCTGCCAACCAAGCAAGGCACATATTAATATTATTTCATAACATTTTTATATTCAATTCACAGATATAATTTATTATGGCTAAAATAATATTTTAAATCTATGATTATTGTTTTCTACTCCTTTGTATTTCCTACATATGAAATTTGAACAAAGAATTACCTTGATAAATAGGAGACTATAAAATAATAAAAGAAAACCTTATAGCTAGGAATCAGAAGACTGCATCTTTGTTGGGAAAATTAAAAGTATGACTCACAGACACATTTTGTGTAGTTGATCTAATTTTTGTTCCAGTACTTTAAAACAATATGCATATTATTCTTGGTATGTATGGCTGCAAAGCATATGGATTGTCCTTGCCTGTTAGAAGATTGTGTAGAAGAATGGGAAAAGGAACGAGTTACACATGGTACAACTCTAGACCCTTGTTCTGTCAACTGTGGCATTTATGGATTTTCTGGCATCTTTTCCTTCATTGCATCAAGAAGGCTTTCGGCCTTGGTTGTGTGGCTTAACTGATACACTGAAAAATGCTTGACCATAGGAAAAAGTACTAAGCAGAAGTTCTCAAAAAAAGGTGAATCATTTATGCTTCTCTCCTGTGGTATACTAACGTCCTCTCAACTTCCTACAAATGAGATTTGGTTTAAAAAGAAGTATAAGAGCAAACTCTTGTGCTAAGTGATGGGGTCAGAACAGAACGTGGTTTCTTTTACTCTAGTTCCTGTTGGCTGCAAACACATAACAAAATCTCTCCATACCTTGCCAGCTTAGTTCAAAACAGGAAACGACTGTGAAACTATTAATCTCCCTGTGGTATCTTCACAGATATGATTACAACTTTGAGATGTTGAGGTCTACACTGTTTTAGACTCATATTTATTGGATAGATGTGATATTATTGTTTGGAAGCTATAATCTCTTAATTAGGATTATTGTTCAAAAGTAACCCAGAAAAGGATTTGAAACCCCATTAGGCACTCCTTGAATGGGAATAAACCAAACAGTAACTTCAGGTTCTCTTTTCCTATGACTGTGTATTAAGGGAGGATGTTTGTTCATTCCCAGCCACCTAGATTCCTAAAATAATTACTCAGAAACTATGTTATTTGCAATACTGTTTGGCCAATAGCTTAAGCATATTGTTAGCCAGCTCTTACATCGAGAATTAACCCATTTCCATTATTTCATATTTTACTATGAGTCTCATGGCCTACCAGCAAGGTTCTAGCTGGCAGCTCACATATTTCCCCTCTGGCGGCTACATGGCATCTCTTTCTTTAATTATTGATGGTATGGGAAGTCCTTCCGTATATGTGTTAATTTTATTGGTCAATGAATAAAGAAGCTAGCTTGGCCTTGTGATGGGGAAGAGTAGGACTGGGTGGGGGGAACTAAACTGAATGCTGTGAAAAAGAAGGCAGAGTCACAAGACGCCATGTATGGTCGTAAAGATTTAAGTTTTCAGCATCAATGCCCAGACTGCCTACTGCCATGCTGCCCCCACTATTATGCTCTCTAACCTTATAGAACAAGAATCTAAAATTGTATTATCCACAGTGTCTTATCACCACAACACATAGGTAACTAACACATCACTGAATGTAAGTGTCCAAGATATACCTTAACACTTCATAGCCGTATTAGAATAGTCATGGAATATCTGGAATAATTGCAGATAGTCTCTGAGTAGTCAGTAGGGTCTTTCTGAAGCTGTTTGAAGGTATGCCAGAATGTTGTAAGAAGGTGAACCAACTCAGTTAGGCAAGTTGGAATCATCTTGAGCAACTTGTAACCCAAAACCAATCTTAAAAGAGTACTATCAGCATAATGACATCATATCAACCAGGTTGAGTAATTGTTGTGGGGCCCCATCTCTTTCCTGAAAGGAGGAAAATTTGTTGTTCATTGTTCAAAATTTAACATTATTCACATAGACATATATTCAACAAAAGGCAGCATAATGACAAAAATAGGTATGGGGAGAAGTAAAATTTTTGAAAGCAGAGTTTTGATAATAGTAGGCCCTAGATTTTATCTTCCTTCTGCCCCATACCAGGTGGCTCCTGATATGAGACAAAAACTCTGAATTTTTTCTTTAACAACATGTTTGGATTTAGAGGATAGTCACTGTCCAATTCCAAAGCCAGCTTTGATTTTTAACAAATGATGACTATTATTACATGCATATCAATAATATCTTACCCTGAAGATGTTATTTATATCATAAGTCAGATTTCTCTTTGCTTGGTGATTCTTTCTGAGTAGTGATCTTTTCTTCTTTAAGCATCTAGATGTCCAAGGTCTCTTGACTTTTAGAAGATGGGCATTTTTCTGCAAAGACAACCCTGCCACAAACCTTATAAGATTTCCTTACCACCTGTATGGTTGTCACCTCTGTGGATAAGCTGTTATTTCTCTTTATCAAGATGATTCTCCTTTTCAAACCGAATCTTCATTAATTTTGATAATATTCATTCATCACATTTGTGCTGATTTGAATTTTAAAGGCCGAAGTATCTTTTAGCATTCTAAGTTGGGATTTTCATAGGCCAGAGATTCAATAAGTACCCTTCTAACTTCTGGATCTGTTACCCCTATCTGTACAGCTTTAATTGGTCTTTGTAAAAAGTCACTAAAGTGTTCTCTTGGGCCTTGTATGACTTTAGAATATGATTCATATATTTTTTTCTAGTTCTTGAATCCTGTCCCAAGCATTCAAGGCTGCTATATAGCATAGGGACAAGATGTGTTCTTTGTAAATAGCTTGACTCTGTGGATCAGCCTAATGGCCCTCACCAAAAATTTGAACTTGGGAGGCCTCAAATCCTTTGACTGTACCTTGATATTCCATGGCTTTGCCTCCTCTCTCTAATATCACTTCCACTGTAACCATGGTTCAACTTTTAGCACCACTGGGACTAATTGAAGCCATTCATGTGGAGTAACCCTATTGCTTAAAGTCCATGCCATTGCCATCTCCTTAACAAATGTTGAATGCATACCATAAGAAACCACTGCTTGTTTAATTTCATTTAAATCTTTCATACCTATAAGTTTCCATTTACATTCTGTGTATCCACTTAGATATTGAATATTTGCTGATCTTTCAGAGGTAGTACAGGATAAGTAGCTAAAACTCTTGGTAAGCCATATGTGACTCTGAGAGGCACTGGCGATGCTAAATCCTTGCCTGTACCTCCTCTCCTTGCTCATAAGTTGTGACAAGTTCCTCAGTCAATTCAAATCTTTTATCTCTGTCTTTTGTAAAGCTTGAATCTCTTGACCTGTGAATATTTCTAATGATCTCATCAAATCAATTAATTTCTGGTTTGCATTCTGTACATGTAATTTCAAGGTTTTAAATTTCCCTATTAATGCTATCTTTTCATTCTTAGATATTATTTGGATGGCAAGTAGGTTGTCTTCCTGGAGGGGATATTCTATCTGCTAGCTTATCATACATTTTTCACAGATTTTCATTGTCAATTTCAACAGTATGAATCCTTTCAGATTATTTATCAGTACCACTTTGTAAGGTTTCATAACCCATTGACATGGATTGTATTTTGCCTGTCAAATTAAGGTTATCATTTTCAATAGTAGGAACAATTTCAGATAAAGACTGTATCATTCCTGAAAGTTTTTCATTCTTTCATCTGTTATCAAACCATTTCTTTAAGGATATAATATGAAGAACAAAGCTAATAACCACCAAGGCCACAAAAGTACATGTACCAAGTAGGTCATATAACTCTTGCAGAATTCCATCTATAGTAGAAACAAAAAGATCGCTAAATTCCTAGATGGTGATATTGTGTGAAATTATCTTGGGTTTGGTTTACAATTTTCAAATTTATTTATTTATTTATCAAATTAACTTACCTCCATTATAATTTTCAGAAAATTGTTGTAGATGTAATAATCTTGATTGGTCAGCAGGTGTCGCAGTTGCTGCAGTAAGGCAGGTTTACCTGAATTACGTGAGACTTAGAATTACTAAAAAAATTATTTGATTACTTAAGAGCAGCACACCCGCATACTGAGAAGTTTTGAGTTGGACAGAATATCAAGGAACCCAGAATTTGCAGGCAGTCGCAAGCCGTGCGGTTACTGGCCAAACCTCAAGCCATGTATTTGTGGATCTGAACTAGGAATGCAAGTCTGGTGGAGGGTTGGAGTCCCTGTTTCTAGAGTCAGAACAGGACCTGATCAGAGCAGGCCAGGCAAAAGCCAGAGAAGCCATGGAGGAGTTACAGCAGAAAACCATGGGCAGCAATAACTGTCACTTAGTAGGCAGGACCAAGCTACATGGATACAGGTTGGCAGGAAATTGCCAAGTCACCATGGCAGGCCAGTGAAGCCAAACCGTGTGCGGCTGCGCACCAGAGGGGTAGTTCAGTTTCATGGAGTAAAAAAAAAAAGGCCACAGTCAGGGGTCTGAGCAGGGCCCTGGCAGTGGTGTGTACTCAGGCCACGTGGGCACCAATTTGACGGCATACAAAAGACTTCCTTAATAGTCCAGAATGGAATAAAACAAAGGTTTATTTATATTGAGTTCAGCAGCCAAGAAGGCTGTATACACTTTTCATCTGCATTTATAGTACATGAGACCACCCAAAGTGGGCCAGTATCTTAAAGGCTATTGGCTGAAGGAGTTCCCACAGCAGTTACCAATGTTTGTTCTATGTCAGTTAACTCAGTGTATAAAATTTCTCACAGACAAGCCCAGATGTTATTATTTCTATGGTGATTCTAAAGCCTATCAAAATGGCAAACATGATTAAACACTGCTTTTAAGCTATATCTTTCTACTCCTTGTCCCCATAGGCTCATGGCTATCTCCTAGAGCAACACAGATTTAATCCAACTTCAAAAACACTCCTAGTCCTTACAGATTCTCTCTGTCTAATAGTCCAGAGTCTAAGTCTCATCAGAGACTCAAAACAAATTCTTGATATAACACCAAAAACAAGTTACAGACTTGCAAATTACAGTAGCATGATATAAAAAAAGGAGAATGGAGGCATACAAATAAACAATCAGGCCAAAGCAAGAAAGAAATCCAGCTTGGCAAACACTAAACCCTAAAATTTCACATCAAGCATCTGAAGATTGGTGTGTATTTAGGCTCAGAGTGGCATGGATAACCACACTCCTGAATCTCTGCTGCCTACAGCCCCTCTTGGACTGACTCCACTCCATAAACAAAGCTGTTCTCTGCAAATATCCTATCATCCTAGCATTTCCAAAATCCTGGGATCTCCATTGCAACACAGGATTCACCTTCAGAACTTCACAGGAACTTTACAGGGCCTCATTGGGGAATCTGACCCTGCCACCTATTGCTTGGTCTCAATGAGTCTCTGCAACCATGACGCAAGACCCCATTGACCTTTCAACCCTGAATCTTCCGTACCTTCAAAACAGGTAACACATGAATGACACTACCAAGTTTTGCTGACAAGTCAAGATAGATTCTGAATCACAGTTTCAGAAGCTTCTGTATGCTTATTGTGGGGAATCTATCATAGGCATTGACTCTTGAGGAACAGAGTCACTATCGTTCTCACTTCAGGCTCTCTTCTTTCAAAGGAATTTACATTCATACAAGATGGAGTCTTAGAACATGGGGTCTGACTCTTAGAACACACCTGCTGCTGTCCAAGTGCAAAGTGCCAGGGTTTTTTATTTTTTAAAATTATTAATCTTTCTAACAATTGCAACTGTTCTTGAACATTCTTTGTCCATAAGGTTAAAAGCTTCCACATTGTTTCCTCATAGACTGCACATGTCACATACCTTTCTCCACTTCCTTCTGTCTCTCACTGCAAACCAAGAAGATGAAAGTAAGCAGTAGCCGTGCCATAGCACAAAAGCTGCCCTGAGGTTTTCTCCATCAAATAAATTAGTCCATTACACTTGTATTCAATGTCATTCTAGTTTTCAGGCCATGGGTTGAAGGTGGTCAGGATATTATATACATGGAAGCTTGCCCTATTCCATACATAGTTTTTCTTCTGCTCTGAAGCCTTATGAGCTAGGTCTCCACTGTCCACATTTATTTCCATACTGTAGCCTCTAAAGTACCAACAGAATTGTCATTTAAACATTGCTTATGATGTTCTAGGGTTTTTCTAGCCCCAACTTCCAAACTTGACTACATTTCTTACATTTTTTAAACCAATTTCAAAAAGGAAAGAACCACACAAATCGCAAGAAAAAGAAAACTCACACCTCCGTGTTAAGTTTCTCCGCTAGTTATTTCTGTCTTTACAGTGACAGAATGAATACCTAATAAAACCATTTAAGGAAAGAAGGGTTTCTATTGTCTTATGTCTCCAGGTGACATGGTCCATTGAGAAAGGGAAGGTGTGCCAACAGAAGCAAAGTACAACTGGCCACATTACACCCTCAGTCAGAAAACAGAAAGTGAAAAGTACTGGTGTTCATTTACCTTTCTCTTAATTCATTCCAGGCATGGAGACCATGTAACAGCACCACCGACATATGCAGTACATCTTCCCACCCCAGCTTGCCTTATCTAGAAACTCCCTTTGAACAAACACATGGTATCTTTCTGTGGTGACTCTAAGTCCTGTGGAGGTAGCAATCCAGACGACCATCACACCTACCCTGTCCTTACTTCAACACCATGCCCAAGGTCTTGATCAGCATTTGAAAAGCAACATAAACTACTCTGTGATCCTTGTTCTCTGTATACATTCCGTGAACATCAATTTGGACTTTTTTCCCAACATTTAATGTTTCTACTCAGTCTAGTGAAATGATAAGTATATGAACTAGGAGTGATACTTAAATATTTATGTTATTTTGTCCCATCCCCAAATAGTTCATTTGTCTTTGCCACCTCAGTAGTATTTCTTCAACAGTCACTGTAGATCAAAACTGCCTTTTCTGTGCTTCAGTATTGGTGAAGCACCTGCTCTTACATATCTCAAATAAGGTTCCTTATAGAAATTAGGCCCTAGAAAAATTAACTTAGCTTCCTAATTGACCTGTCTTTCTAAGGCTAGCAATCATTCTAGAGGCTAAAACAGAAGTTCCCTCTTGCCTCAGCTGAAAGCAATGACATTCTCTAATAGGTTTTTGGAGAGGAATGTTAGACTTTTTGTTTTCAAGTAACAGGAAACTGTGAAATTTCTTTATAGGTTATTATATTATGAATATAGTCAGGGGTGGCAAAATACATCCTGTGGGCCATCTATAACTATGACCATATCCTGAAACGTCACCATGTGCCTGGATACCTGCTTTATGTCTTGCCTTATGGCTGTGTTCCCAAAAGCAATGGCAATGATGGTTTAGAAAAGACTTCATGCTTTCAAAAACCTTAAAAACTTAACATCTGTTCCTATAAAAGACAGGGAAAGATGGAGGGTGTGGAGCGTTATATGGCCTTTTCCTTAGAATAATGTCATCTGTTTAACCAGCTTCTGCTCCTCCTTTTAAGACTCAATAAATGGAATAGAAAGACTTAGAACCAGGATATATGTAAGTATTCTTCTGTTCAAATTATTTGGAATATCAATAAGCACTGGTTTTGCATGTATACCCTGAAATAAGCCTCCAAATGGAAGCAGTATTATTCAGTTTTCTCAGGAACAGGCATCAGGTTTTTTTTTTTTTTTTTTTTAGAAAACTTCACAAAAGCAGTTAAACAACCTTCCTGATATAATCACAATTTCTCCCACTTTGACCTATTGTTAAAGCACATGTTGTTGGATATAGTCCCTGTAGAATGGAGAAGAGACTGGCATTTTAGTTAAGTAATTAGCTGCAATTTATATAAACTGTGTCTTTATATAACTTCTAATTATAACAACTAGCTTTTCGGTGTATTTGAAGCATAAAGTGTGCATTCAAGCAATTAGAAAGACATTATCAAGCAACTTCTCCTTTCCTTTTGAAGCTGAAAGATGTAGGAAATAAAGTTTGTGGTGTTTTGTCTTGAAGCGTGAGTGCTATGTTAATATAATTGTATCTCTGCTCATATCTTTAAGCTCAGAGCAGATCCTTTCTGGGACACATTAAAAAAAAAAACATACTGAATGAGTTTACAGACTGTGCCAAACTAGGGCATCCAGCCAGCATCTGGATAAACTGATTCTAACAGTTTGGGATGGGCTGAGGATTGATGGACCCTAATGAGCTCTTCCATCCAGGTCAAACACTCACTTCCCTAAAATGCTGCTGTTTCTCAAGCATTTTGCAGCTTCTACAGTTTTCTGATCATTGACTTTTTTTTTCTCTATCATAAAATGTTTCAGGGCCCAACAGCTGGTGCTTGCTGGCTGAAGGAATGAACAGGAAGACAATGTGTTCATGGGATTATGGAACAGGCTGAGAAGAGAATTTATGCAGAGTTTTATAAGCTTAGTCAGGCAGAAAATAGATTGAGGTGCACAGAGGAAATAATGTGTCATTCAAAGCTCAACTTACAGACACAGCCTCCACAACCGAGAATCAGCCATGAGCTGCTCTTTCTCTTGGTCCAAGTGCTACCTCTAAGGTGAGCAAAACAGTGTAAGTAGGCAGCGGGTTTCGTCTCCTCAGTGGTTGTGTTTGCAGTCCTCACCTTCCAGTCCATCCCTTCTCAGGTTCACTGTGTAGAAACTTGACAGAATGGCCAGCACTCAAGTCTTCTAACTGGGAGGAAAGTGGATCCTCTTTAGGAACAAGAAGCATGCTCAGATCACTCTCTGAACTCAGGAGCTCTTTCCCAGTGAGCCCCAGGGCATACATAACCCCACTTTCCTTCATCCTAGGGCTAGAGTTAGTTCATTAAGCTCCCACATGTGCATCACCTGTGATTCATCTCAGTGCTCTACACAAGGATGTGGGTGTTGTCAGAGGCCACTTGTTTGTTTCCAGCTGCCCCGGCTCAAAATAATTACTCAGAAACTATATTATTTAAATCACTGCTCGGCCAATCATTTAAGTGTATTGCTAGCTATCTGTTTTATCTTTGGCTAACCCATCTCTATTATTTTATATTTTACCACGAAACTCGTGGCCTACCAATAATGTTCCTGCTGGAGGCTTGCATCTTTTTCCTCTGGTGGCTCTATGGTGCCTCACTATTCTGCCCTCTTTCTTCCAGCATTCAGTTTAGTTTTCCCCGCCTAACTCTATTCTGCTCTGCGCAGGTCCAAGACAGCTTCTTTATTAACCAATGGTATTCACAGCATAAAGAGGGGAATCCCACATTAGTGGAGTGTGTTTCATTCTGCTAATTTGGACTAAACAGCACGTATCTGGTTACTTTGTCAGAAATGACAATCTTGTTTTGTTAGCATTGCTTCTTTTGTTTTGCTTGTTTAATCATTTTGGCTGAGTTTCTGCCACCAGGGACTTTCCCTTGATTCTTTTGTTCCTTGTTTCTGAAGATTATCTTGATTGTGTTGTAGAAACAAATTCATTATCCTTGGTGGTTCTCAAAGAAACAGTCTGTGTTATGCTATCTCAGGTTGTGCTTTCTGATAATCTGTCACAACACTGTTCGGAGGAATGAGTTCATTGTTATTCTTAATGCTCAGAGACACTTGTCATCCTTCCTAAGTAGTGATTTGCCTCCTCTGTCCCCCCCCCATGCATAATAACTAAAACAAAAATGAAAGACAAGAAGCTGAAAGAAAATTTTTTGAACACAGATACTAAATACACTTCCTAAGCAAAAGTTCTACTGGGGTAGTGAGTTTCTTAAGCAATTCTCAGTTAATATCACTGTCTCTACAGCACAGCATTTCTTTAACAGTGCCATTTTTACTTAGTTAGACAAACGTTCTTTGTACACTTGACTTTACCTGGAAAGAGACAGAAATGACTTAACTGGTTAATGTTCACAAAGTGAGAGAACAGCCTATATTTACATTGCATACACTATTAAAAGACAGTAGAGACTCTCACATCACCTGGTATGCCAGAAAATATCCTCAAGAGCTCTGCAGCATGCCTAGACATTGTAACAGGCCAATGGGGGCCATTTGCAGGGGTCAATGACATCTATCTTTATGAAGCATGCATATATGGGTTCCTTTCCAAACAAACAAAGCCTAGAGAAAATACAAATTGTTAAAACCTTTGAGGGATTGCAAATATTCTCAGATGATGCCTAGTCTCTGGTGACATTTTGTCTCCAACATTCCTCCTATCATTTATTACCAAGATGGGATTAAGTTGTATTTTCTATTCAAAACAAGGTAAGAACTCATTTAGTCTTATTAAAAGTCACATTTAAATATTCACTGTTCTTTATAGCCATGTGATGTCAACTGTTAGAATCTTGGAATTTTAAATGGGATCATCATCTATACTTAAATGTTAGGTGTATTAAACTCTAACTTTAAGGTTGTGGGCTTTCAACTTGCTCATCTTTCTCATCATTTCTGGATTGTCAGGTATCAGGCCATTTTTCTCTTAGGGAGCACATTCTGCCTGTAGGTTTAGTTAAAATGAGCTAGTTATTGGCACTATTGCCTCAGCAGAACTGTTGGAGAAACAGGTAGCAGTGACCTTGAGGTCATTCTGGGAATGAGGTCAGAGAAAAAAAAAGATGAACTCTGTCGTTTGACATTGTTGTCAAATGATAGTCTGGCAGGTATCACAGACTAACAACGACACTTTGGGAATCCATTAATATAGATTGCTATAATGTCAGTTAAAACTAGCAGTTGATGTGTGACAGGCTGCTAAAAATAATGACTCAGAATCAAGGATATGTCTTGGCAGGTAAACATGCTTGCTACCAAAACTGGGTGCATGAATTCATTCCCGGGACCCACGTGGTGGTAGGAGATAACTTACCTGCAAGTTGTCCTCTAACCTCTACATGTATGCTAGAGCCTGTGTGAATGCATGTGCTTACACATACACACAAATAATAAATGGAATAAAAATATTTTATTAAAATTAAAATATTTTTAGATGATTTCTACTCTTTCCTCCCTGCAACCCCTCCCATGTGCTCTCAAATTCATGACTTTTTGATTATTATTATGGATGCGTATGCATAATATATAAATGCAACTCGTTTTGGTTTGATTTCAGGACTGACTACTTGGTACTGGATAACCAATTAGGGGCCTCATCCCTGGACAGCACTAACTCTTCCTTTCTCAGTGTTCCTTAGTTGTCTGTAGTCCGTCTCTGAGTGGAGCACTGTGAGCTTCCCTCCTTCCGTATCAGCATATCTATGGATGTGACCATTATTTGGCTGGTTTAGGTATACCTTAAATATACCATTATGGTATCAGGGGGTCTAGCTTTCATGTTAGTTTTAGGTGACACAATCTCACAGTAGACCTACTGGTCTTCTGTCTTTTACAATCTTTATACCCCTCTTCTAAGATGTTCCCTTAGTCTTAAGTGCAAGAAGTGTTGTAACTATGCCCAAGGGTGCTGTGACCCAACCGCAAGATTAGTTGACATCTCTATTTTGATCAGTTATGACTTTCTGTAATGGTCTCCATCTGCTGCAAAGAGATACTTCTTTGATAAGGAGTGAAAAGAGTAGTTATCTGTGAGTATAAGAACAAGTTTCAGAATGGAGTTAAAGACTACGCTGGTTTAATAAAGTGATGGGGTAGGCTCTTCTCTACAATCCATGACTTTCCTAACCACTGGTCATTGTCTAGATTTTCAGAACAAGGAACTATTTCCCTCTCGTTGAGCAGGTCTTAGGTCCAGTGAGGTAGATGTTTATTGTCACCAAGATATGATTGTGGCGATTGCATGCTTAGGGTTAGCTTGCCAAGCTAGGCGTAGTTGTGGTTCACAGCTAGGTAAAACTATCGGCTGCTCTGACGTGATAGCCTTCCTGAGGTCTAGCTTTTATGGTACCAGAAGGTGCTTTACAAGTTGCCACGAGAAGGAAACAAGCAGTAAAATTACTTTAAAAAAAAGTTTCAGAAAAGAAATACTGTATGCCAACAACAGTGGTCTACACCAGAATTTTCTTTCTGAGATTCAAGACATAGCTTACATGTGCATCATGAAAACTTTGTACCGGCTGATGAAGACACACAATCTGTCATAAACTGGAAACTCAGGATGTCGCGAAGATTCTAAAGACCAGATGCAAAAATCTCCAGGAACAAATGAAGTTGGGTAAAGGCAGAGTTACCTTTAAACCAAACAATTCTAGTCCTTTCAGAGAACAGATGGATACTGAGTGTCCAGTTATGTTCATTTTTGCTTCTGAGCTCTGATTAAGTATTGCAACTTCTATTGACTAGAAATTGAATATCACTAACTCATGACTCAAAGTTCAGGAAATTGGTTATATTGACTTATATCCATGCCATGTTTCATTTTTCTAGTTATGGTCAGCTGGAAATGCAAGGATGTTACTTTTACCCCCTGTATAAAGTATTTGTGTCTCATACCTAGCTTCATAAGATAAATGTCTCTCTGAAACAAGAAAGGCCCAGTTTCACACCTGTTTCTCTAGGGCAAACATTGCCTTCAGGGTGACTCAAGCCCTCATTCGGCTTTACCTGTCCGGTGCATCTCACTTCCTTTATCAGCTAACCCAGTCCCAGTCGCTTTAAGGACCTGCATTTCTCATTCTCTAATGTGAGTCTGAGGTGAGCGGCTAGTCTGCTTTCTCTACTGTCTCCTGGTACATGACTCCTGGTACCTGCCTTTTAGAGACAGTCATCAATCCAGACACATTCATTTGACCTTGTCAGACATACCCACACTTTGCAAGGATGCTCCTCCGGAAGACTGATAGGGAAGGATCGCTTTCCTCTTTCATTATAAAGCAGTAAGGATGAAGCTATCTGAAGCTTCACGGAAACAGCTAGCCTGAAAGAATAAAACCACCATGTAGGAAAAGTCAAAGATGAGAGACACAAGAAGAAACAGCCCATTTGGGCAGGAAACTCCAAGTCTGCTCACCCACACCTACCATCATGTGCAGCTTCATTAAGCAAATCAATAAACTCTCCTTTTCATGTTCAAGCCAGAGAAAATTGGATTTCTTTCACATAAACAGCCTTCTAAGAAATACATTGTTCTTTCTCTGCCAAAACTAAGAAAACCTAAAATAACTTCTTGCATTTTATAGACTTCTGCTAACAATTCCAAAGAAAATGTACATTTTTATTTTTCCTAACTAAGAGATACAGCTGGGTAGGAGACGATCTTGGATTCCACATCCCTATTCTTGCCCCCAGCTCGGATATTCATAAGCCCTGCAGTCTGGAACTCAACTCAAGACTTATGATTCCTAAGATGTCTATACTTCATTTGCATATTAGGTTGGACCAGGTATCTTACAGGAACTTTCTAGTGCTTTCTGTAACAAATTTTCCAAGTGATTTCTGGTGTGACATTTTTCTCATTTAAGTTCATGAAGCCTTGGAATATTATTCTATTTCCTTATTTGGACAACAAAGACAGGAACTATAAAAATAAATTGTTATGGACTTGTCTTGTTTATTAACTACAAATATATGTCCCTTTGTAATTGGTTAAAACACTTATCTTTGGTAATATGATTCATTGACAAATATTTTCACGAGACTGCCAGCATCTGCATATCAGTAAATTAAGTAAGTGGAGACAAAAAGAGAAGAAATATAGTTAGTGATTACAAGTCAAAACCAGGGCAGGACACAAGCCCTGATGTGGCAGCATTGAACCAGCTCCACGCTAAAACTGAAGAGTTTATTACTTAGCATTAAAAGCTAGTAATTAAAAACTTGTCAGATGATTAGGACTCCTGAAGATTATTTCTCAGCTAGCAACATTAGATGGTTGTTGCTGGCTGTTTATGTTGAAACCTCTGCTTGTGGGGAATATGAGATTCTTTTGACCAGTGATGTCAATACCCTGCTATTCTATTCAGCGCTAAGAAATTCTAAATTATGTTTCTGATACAACAGGTTCAAGTGCAAGAGTTAAAATAAGTACAAAAGAGTTTTGAAAAATCAGGAAGGGTTATTTATGAATAGCAGACCCTGAAGTCACCAAACTCCTTTACACAAGAGTATAGGAGAATATGGGAAGAATTCTGCAGTGAAGAGCTCAGAATTTGTTTTAAAATTTAGACCTTTAAAGTCTCTAGGATTTTCTAGCTCAATCAGCGTTTATTAAAGAACAACAATACACCTTTGTGGGAGGAAGAGATGGAAGCAGATGGCATTGCTTTCTTAAGCCTCACACAAGAAGACTTGCCAGGCGGTATATGTCATGTGAAAATACCATAGTATAAAAGGACTGGCATCTCAGCACCTGCTTTCAAGTTCTGACTTTGCCAGTAAGTTACTGTGTTCTTTTCCTTTCCGTATCAGTGTAAATACAATGTTGAGTTTCATATCACTCCTGAGGCTTGGAATAACTCAGTGTCTTTGAAGAGGAGATGCTTAGGAAAGGTGTTTTTCTTATTTTCTCTGAAGTTTAACATCTGCATTTGTTCAGGGGGAGTTGTTTGCTTGTTCAGTTTTGGTTTGGTTTGGTTTTGTGTGTATGTTGAGGAATTGCTTTTTCTTTATTCTTCTCTCATACAATACTTTCTGATCACAGTTTCCCCACTTTCCACTCCTCCCAGGTCCTCCTCCCACCTCTCCTCTCTCCCAGATCCTCTGTTTCACTTCAGAAAAGAGCAGATCTCCTGGGAATATCAATTAAACACAGCATAACAAGATGCAATAAGACTAGGCACAAACCCTCTTATCAAGGCTGAGCGAGACAGCCCAGTAGAAGGAAAGGGGTCCCAAGAGATGGCTTAGCCAGTAAGGCTAGACTCACAAGCAAAAATATAGCATCTGCCTTTGTAAAGAGAAATTCAGACTGGTCATCAAAAGAAGAGATTACACACACCTGGGCTAACCTGGGGGGTACTGCAATAAGAGATCTACTACAGTCAGTATATCAGTTCCTCAATAGCAGTGGGGTGGACAAGAGGATTTTAACTTGGCTGCAACATCTGGAACATTTGTTTTCACAGACCTCTACTCAGTGAGGTAGGATTTTTGACACATATTACAGAAAAAAAAATTAGAGCAAGATACTATAAAGCAAAGTGGGAATTTCTTGAGGAAAAGACTTGAAAGTACAATTAACTGTAGATATCAGGGAGAGAGGAAGGAGTAGACAAAAAGAACAGTTATACTTACCCATGTGTCTAGGTGTGAGTATGGGTTTCTCCTGAATAGGAATTGAATTTTAATGTATTAGCCGTATCTACATATGTGGTGTTGGTGGTTTCAGAATTTATATTGTTCAAATAATTTAGATAGGCTATATATAAATGTATAATAAAATTTTATTTAAAAATGAAATTATGTCCTTAATAGGAGAATAGATAGAATTAATGATTATTGTATTAAATTGATATAAGTCAGTGCCAGAAAAACAAATATCAAATTTTTTTTTATTCACATATGGCCTTAATTTTATACAGCCACATAAAGCGTGTTGGGGGGTGTGTGCATTCAAGCACTTTGGTAAAGGTAGATGTGAGATTATAAGAAAAGGAAGAATAGGTGTAGGGAGAGATGGAGGAGGAGGCAGGCAAGGTGGTCAATATGGTCACAATTGTATAAAAATGTCTTTATAAAACATCACTGTATAATGAATAGATGTCCGTAAAAAATTAAGTAAATACATTTTATATGCACAAAAAAAGCTGGACAGTGGTGGTACAAGCCTTTAATTCTGGCAGTCAGAGGGCAGAGACAGGTGGATCTCTGTGAGTTCGAGGCCAGCTGGTCTGCGAAAATTCCAGGACAAGCTCCAAAGCTACAGAGAACCCATGTTTCAAAAGAACCAGTAAATAAATAAATAAATAAAATAAGAATAAATAATGAAACTTTAACTTAGTACATGAGATTGTAAAGTAGTTTTGTGGTTCATAATACAGGTTTACAAGCGGATTAGAAAAGACATAGGTCAGAAAGATCAGAGGAATCTTTATTGCATACATTAAAATCAGTGAGGCTTATGCTTCGTAACAGGGTTCAGTCTCATGTGTTTTCCAAGGCTCTGTCAGAGATGAGCTGCATCTGCCCCTTGATGTGTCTGTATAATTTTCCCTGCCTATACTGCCCCAGATCCACCATGAGCTTTGATCTCAGACACTGTAAACTTCGTTTTCCCAAAAGATTCACCATACCACATAAAACACTCAGCAGATTCCCTCACAACTTTTCTACCTGTTCTTGCTCTTTCCAGAACCCACAGAAACACATAGGCATGGAAGAAAAGATTGAGGAAAGTAAATCAGAGAATGTTGGCTGGGTTATAGGGGGGTATGCATGATTGTAAAAGCTAAATATTAAATAATTTCTGGCTTCCAGACTGAGCAGATCCCTTCACAACCATGCCTACTCAATACAGCTGCTTCGGAAGAAACCAGGTCTGGGTAGAATATAAACAAATGACAGTGACTGTATCCCAAAAGAAGACAGGCTAGAGGGCTCTATTTGCTTCTCTTGGCTTTGGATGCAGATGCCCATCTGACACCTGCACCTCACCTACATTTCTTTTTATTTACTGCTTAAATGAAAATATTATCCTAATTCCTTATTTTCTACTGGGATAGTTTAAGAGCATAATGAATTCTTACCACAATACTTTGATACTTACATATAATACCCATAAAAACATAGCAGAAACTGGCATGGAGATGTGATATGTGATACTCAAAGAGATTCTAAAAGCCCCTGCCACAGAGAATTATTAACCTAACACAATAATAATCATCATGCACTGAACACTGAATAATGATATATAATAGAAAATAACAATAATAATAATGATAACACTGAGCTGACCTCCAAGTGAAGAATTGTGGTAGTTTGTAGTAAGTTCTGAGCTATCACTATATATAATTTTTTGGGGAGGTTTGATGAAAGTAATCAAGGAGAAGAATTTGGTGAATAAAACAAAATAGATATAACTGAGATAAAAGTTTTTTACCAGCTAACCCAAACCAACTTGCTCCCAGTCAATCCTCAAATGTCACGTCTTGTCTTACCTTTTATAATGCTACTAAAGCTACCCATTACCTACCCACTTTTTCCCTTCCTTCTTAACATTTTCTTTGCCTGTTTCAGAATTTTGCAGTTGGGAAAATGATTTTTATAGCAGAGAGTTTTTCCAACTCTGAAGTTATAACTTATAAGTATACGCCATTCTCAGGCAAACTAGTCCCAGAGAACATGGTAAGGGAGCCATTAAGGTCAGTTCTATTATAACAAACCAAATTATGTTCACTTCTACTTTAGTCTATCCTCATACTCTTTCTGGGATAAAAAAAAATAAATAAATATATTAACATAGAGGGTAGTGGCTTTCAACACACAAGATGCATCTCTTTGTATAGCCATGACAAAAATGTTACCAATAGAAAAACTATAAAAAGGAAAAGATTCATTTCATCCAGGGTTCCAGAGGATTCAGTTCACAGGTACTTGGGAGAGCCTCAGGGTTATGGGGATATGTGGTAGAGATTGTACACAGGAAGTACAGCTAAAAACAAGGCAGGGTCCAAGGACAATATACCCTCAAAGACCTGCCTCCCCCAACTTGGTCCTTCCTCCCAACATTTCCAGAGTCTATCAAACAGACTCAACAGCCAGAAAGCAAATATTTGACAAATGGCCCTGTAACCAAAGCCTAACTTTAGGCAACCTACCGGAGATACTCTTTTCTTATACTTACATTTAAAAAGTAGTTTGTAGAACTTCTTAAAGTGCATGTTCTGTGTTTGTTTTATCATGAGATACAAATCCACTGTTAAGCTCTGAGTCGTACTGTGCCCAGGTTGAAAATTAGGTATGAGGTCCATAGTGAACACTTCCTGATCTTACCTGTTGTATGGATATTTTACTATTATTTTATTTTCGTGCTTGTACACTGACAGCCTTTCAGGTTGGATTGTACTGTAGGTGAGTTTTTGTGCATCAGTGTTCAAATCAATTTAACTTTCATCATAAAGAAAAGTTAGAAGTAACATAAATCCTTAAAATAAGAGAAAATTAAAATTGACCAAAAGTTGTTGGCATACATAGCATTGTTCCTGTTGATCCTTCAGTAGACACTAAGAAGGAAATGGGATGCTCATATATAGAGTAGAAATAGGAAAGGAGGATTCATTTGAGATGAATATGGTAAACAAAGGTAATTTTCATTCATTATGAAAATCATGACCTTGATCTCAATTTAGGTTTAGAGGAATATGGGGAAATTTCACTATTACTCTTGGAGACATCAAAGGCTTCTCTGTCTTTCCACTGAGTGCGCTTGTATTCCATCTCAGTTTTCTTTATCACTAATCTCTCACATGATATTGGGATTCTATAATAAATTACAGTATAACTAATGGATTCTTATTGGTATAAGATTGATAGCTATTAAAATAAATGGTATGGTGAGATTTTTCTTGATATTCACATACTATCAATTTTAATGCAGAGTCCCATCTATGATTCTACAATATGATTTATAGTCATCTCTCCTTTGACTATTCCTACCTAAGCCAACCCCTCAATTTTTAAACAACCAATTTCTTTTTCTCTGGATAGCTTTACTTACTCATTTTATTTATGTGAGCTTTCTTGAATTCTTCTTCTACTTAGCAGAGCATCAATTATTTACTCCATTGTTTAGAAAATGATCTGGAAATCCCCATTTACCATACACAGTGCCAAGAATTTTTAATTTTAAGAATGCTTGCAGTTAATGAGGGCATTCCTAGCCAGAGGGTGATGAGAATTTGTGATTAATCAGGACTTCTTTGTATGACAGAATGGAATATTCTTTATTAGTGAGCCGGTCAATTGAAACTCTTAAATCTTACTTGACTGAAGAACATAGTTAAGTTTCAAAATCAGTGTCTAATAGTTGAGTATTTCTAATACCTAATGAAAGAATAGAGAAAGCTGCCAAGCTATCATCAATAGTTTTTATGGTTTGGTTTTTCTGTTTTATTTTCTTTTTTTCAAGATAGTATTTCTCTGTAGCTTTTGAACCTGCCCTGGAACTCATTCTGTAGACCAGGTTGACATTGAGCTCACAGAGATTCACCTGTTACTGCCTCCCAAGTGCTGGGATTAAAGGCATGCTGCCCAGTCCATCAGTAGTCTTTTAAAAACTTACTCCTTCACAGAGGTAAGAACAATTTATACCTTCTCAGTCCTTTTATTCAAGATGGACAGCAGATCTCCCAAGTATGAGATTGGATCTAAATCTACTTCAAGTAGAAGAGATAAGACTGATGGTATTATGTATGCATAGCTGATTAATAAACTATTCCCCTGGGAATAGCAGAATCACAGGAAAATGTAGGTTTCTGTCTGGTGCAAAGCATAGGAAAGTTGGGTTTTCATCATTAGCTCCAAAGACATTAAGTAGCATTTAGGCTACAAATCATGAAACTTTACTTAGAAAGTTCAAGAAAAACGCGTATTTATTTATTTATTTATTTATTTGTTTGCTTGTTTTTAATTTCATTTTACTTTCCAACCATAGTTCTCCCTTCCTTCCCCATTTGCCTCCCCCAACCCACCCACTATCCACTCCTCCCAAAGGGTAAGGCCTCCCGTGGCAGGACCAAGCTCCTATCCCCTGCATCAAGGCTGAAGAGAGGCATTCCACCACAGGACATAATGGGCTCCAAAAAGTTAGCTCATGCACCAGTTCTGGTTCCACCGCCAAAGGCTCCTCAGCTACACAACTGTCTCCCACATGCAGCAGGCCTAGTTTAGTCCCATGGAGGCTCCACAGCTGTGGGTCTAGAGTACATGAGTTCCCATTAGCTTGATTCAGCTGTCTCTGTGCATTTCCCCATCACGCTCTTGACCTCCCTTGCTCATATATTCGATCCTCCCTCTCTTTGACTGGATTTCTGGAGCTTGGTTATGGATCTCTGCATCTGTTTCCATCAGTTACTGGATGTAGGTTCTATGATGACAATTAGGGTAGTCACTAATCTGGTTACAGGGGAAGGCTGGTTTAGTCACCCTCTCCACTATGCTGTCTTAGCTGGGGTCATCGTTGTGGATTCCCGGGAATTTCCCTGGCGCCAGGATTCTTCCTAGACCCATAATGGCTCTCTCTTTCAGGTTACCTCTTTCATTGCTCCCCCACTCCATCCCTCCCCAAACTCTACCATCCGTTTCCCTCATACGCTCATCCCCTTCCCTTCCCCTCTACTGCCCCTCTCCCCTTCACCCCCAGTTTACCTAGGAGATCTCATCTAATTCCCCTTCCCAGGGTAATTTATGCACCCCTCTTAGAGTCTTACTTGTTACCTAACTTTTTGGTGTAGATGCAGACTGCTCATTCATTTCCCGGCTGCCCAGACCCGAATAATGACACAAAAATTATATTAGTTTGGCCAATAGCTTAGGTATATCTTTAGCTAACTCTTACATCTTAAATTAACCCATTTCTATTAATCTATGTATCGCCATGAGGCTGTGGCCTACTGGCAAGGTTCTGGCTGTCTTTCTCCTTTGGCAGCTATATGGCATCTCTCTGACTCTGCCTACTTTTTCTCTATATCTCTTGTTGCAATCTGTTGTAATGAGGGGCTTGGGCTGTGTTTCCGGTGCCGGGTCCCTTGTTCTGTCCCACCCGGCTCCCGGTGCATACCCGAAATAATTACACGGAAACTGTATTTATTGAAATACTGCTTGGCCCATTAGCTCTAGTTTCTTATTGGCTAACTCTTACACATTTGTTTAACCCATTTTTAATAATCTGTGTGTCACCACAAGTCGTGGCTTACCCGGAAAGATTTAGCGTGTGTGACCTGGCAGGCTTCATGGCGGGCGGCTCTCTCTGGCTCTGTCCCCTTTCCAGTATTTTATTTTCTTTTCTAAGTCCTGCCCTATCAGAAGGCCAAGGCAGATTCTTTATTAACCAATAAAAGCAACCCAAATACAGAAGGACCCTCCTACACCAATCTCTGATCGGGTTTCCACCTGGCTTTACTGTACTAAACCTTTGTCCAAAACAGCTTCTTTAATAACCATTGATAAGAATTCATAGCATACAGAGAGGTACCCCGCATCACTCTGGAGCTGTGGATAGTAGTCTAATTATCCTTTGCTTTACACCTATAATTCACTTATGAGTGAGTACATAATGCATTTGTATTTCTGGGCATGGCTTATCTCACTCAAGATGTTTTTTCTAGTTCTATCCATTTGCCTGCAAATTTCATGTCATCTTTTAAAAAAATAGTGTTGAGACATTATATTTATTTTAAGTAACAGATCTTGGAGCTACAGACAGTTGTGAGCTGCCATGTGGGTGTTGAGAATTGAACCTGGGTCCTCTGGAAGAGCAATCAGTGCTGTTAACCACTGAGCCATCTCTCAAGCCCCCCAAAACACATATTTAAAATACATACACACACATACACACACACACACACACACACACACACACACACACATACACACAGATCCCTACTTTAAGTCAGAAATTCTCTTCAAAAAATTAGAACAGAAAAAGACTTGCTCCAGTTTTTAATAAGCATTAAGGCAACATAACACAGGTACTTTGTTAAGAGATTTAACACAAATAGGAAGAAATCTAAACTTTCCATAAAACCAGAAAAATGCATTGTGTACATGTTAGAAGTTAACAAATAGGTATTCCTGGAGTAAGAGGACTTGGAGGGGTCCCTTTAAAAATGCCCCTATATTAACTTGTTGATTTCATCCACAAAGGATGAAGTGAATGACAAATTCTGTGACAGGAGGGAATTAGCTCTTTGGTGAAAGGAACTGAATGGAAATAATAAATAAGGATGTGACTGTTCCTAGGTGTGGGGGAGGAGAAGGTTTATTGTAGATATGAGGGAAAACACAGCCAGAAGCATCTGGAAGGGTTCAGAAAGGGTCATGAGAAAAGGGTGCAAGACGAGGAAGAGAGGAGGAGCAAAGAGATTCCTTTGGTACTCAGAGACTAAGAAGGCCAAGAGTACAATATGGCTGGTAGTAAAATTGGCTGATGTTATATAGGAATCAGAGAAGTAGGAAAAAAAGGAAACCCTGCTCAGTCCCTGGGCTGGAGAGCTTAGTGTAGGAAATTGGGTACGCCAGCCAGGATGACTCTGTTACAGGTAAAGACTGAGGGAAATGGGAAGCCAGCGTCCACTTTCATATATTAAATAGACACCTCAATTAACCATTTGTCTTGTGTTTGAGATCTAACAGAACCCTCTGAAGCTAGGTTAATATCTCTCCTATAAAAACTGGGAAATATTGGCATGTTGTTTGGCAGCACCATAGACCAAGGACATCAATATGGGCTCTGGGGTATCTTTTGTTTGTTTGGTTGGTTGGTTAGTTGGTTGGCTGGTTGTTTGGTTCTTTGGTTGGTTTTGTTTTCTTTTATGGATGGGACACAAGGATGGGAGGATAGACCTGGTAGGAATGGGAAGCAATTGTGACCTGGGTGTCTTGTATGAAATTCCCAAATAATTAATAAAAATATTATGTTGGAAAAAAGCTGGGTCATATTTATTCTTTCTTCATTGACATTTACATTTCCAATAATAGCTTTCAGATCTTTGAGAAAAGTCACTTACACATAAAATTGACAAAAAATATTTAGTCTGGAAACAGGTACATGTTAAGGTAAAAAAATTCATTACTTGAAAATTTGCTATGATAAATATTCTAACAAAATTTGCCAGTTTTTCAACAAGAGTAACTTAGCTTCCAGGTTTCATTCCTATGCACCTGTACATATTCCAACATTTCTGTCCTTATTTTTGTCCTTGTTCACTCTACGGTCAACTGTATGCAAGACTCCAAGCTAGGCTATGAATAGGAATAATTGATGAGATAGGAAGCAAAATAAAATCTTACCCATCAAGAGTTGATTATCTAGAAATCCAGAGCCATGGGTTCTGTATTCCTGCCGTCAGTCCTCTAAAGGAGTTCAGGAGTCTCTTCTGCAAAAAAGAAGATAATTGTCAGCAGTGGGCCAAGACTTTAGACATCAACGGCACCTGTGTCTCTAGACTGACTGAAAGAAGGCATCCTAGGAGTATCCCTCATATTGCAGTTGGTTTCTACAGCTAATAGGTGCCAATAGTGGTATGGTGTTCCTATTCCAAGCACAGCATCGCTGCTTCTAACAAGAGCATGGCTAGTTAGTAATACTTTGCTGATGGCTCTCCACAGTCTAACTCAGTTCTAGACAGAAAAAGCAGAAAAAGGGAGAACTGTATTGTAAGCACAGGTTGACCTCACACTAGAGTCTGTTCGGCTACCCTGAAGTGTGAGTTCAGGGGCCTTGCCACAGGCTGGGTCTTTATGATAAGAGTTATGCACCTGCTTGAAAAAAAGAAAAGATTTCCTTAGATAAGAACGTTAGGAGTACACTTAGCAGGTTTCATGGCCCATTTTGTACCTTGTTTCATTTGATACTGACTCTGAAGACTGCAATAAAACAAGTGTCTTAGGCTAAGTTAAAAAAAACCCTGAAAAGCAGGGAGTTGAAACAGCTGAACCTAGTGTCTCCCAGTCCGTAGCTAGAAGGACTAGGACTCTTCTAGAACACTGCACAACCGGATATTGGCAGTTTGAAATGGGACAATTCACCGTGGTGATTGCCCATGTATAGATCTGGAAAAGCTATGGGGGTTCTAAAATTCCTCTTCAGAGTTGAGCTGAATGAGTGTTAATACTGGTGATGCTGGAGCCCTATTTAATATCTATGCCTTTGTTTTTCTGACTTGTAAATAGAATTCTCTTTCCTTGATAGTCTCTGCAGGTAGAGAATAATATTTAAGGTTTTTTAAGCCTGTTTCTGCTATGCTTCCTGAACAATTCTGTACACTACTTACCCAAATTGAGCCCTGTTCTGCAGTTTTTATTCAGGTAAAACTAATAGTTTCCCCCAGAGTGAGGAATGTGTAATCAATCCCATTGTTTGGTTTCAATGGGTTGTTATGGGTGGAAGAATTGCTGCAGCAGAGGCAATTTAGAAAATCAGGTACAATTGACTCCCACCAATTTGCATACTATAGTCCCCAAAGCAAGAAGACCCAGTATTTCAGCTAGAGGTAGTGCCGTCACTAAATGAGACCATAGAGACAACTGAGAGAAGAGCTAAGAAGAAAGGATGGGAGAAGAGACAGAAGGAAGGGAGAATGCATTCCAAATTGTGTCCAATCCAAAAAGTAAATGCCGGGGGGATTCTGAGCATTTTTCAGTCTCCAATATTTCCAATAAATACTCAGAGCAAATGCTTCGGGGACCATTATGTGGCTGGTCTTCCATGTGGATTTACTGTGGAGCATCTGACGACAACATAAGAACAATGTGTCTTTTTGAGACTGATAATCATGTGCTCTAAGCTATGCAGCAGAATTCCTATTCTAATATGAACTCAGGAGGGGCTAGTTTATAGGTATGAGATATTTATGCCTTGTCTATATGAATTCAGCTGAGATGTTTTCTAGATCTTCCTTCAATGATAAAATAATCTGCTTATAACCCTAAACATGTCCTTAGGAAAGGAGGAAAGTGTGTGATAACGCAGCCTTGGTTACTGCCAAATCACATGTCTTGTCTATGGATGGTACCCAACGATGCAAGCAAGAATGAAGGTGAAGAAAGAAGAGAAGAGAAATGTGCATCTCAGGACAAATGCATCTCATCAAGGGAAGGGCAAACTTGCAAACATGCACCATGGTTGCAGTGAACGTCCAGGCAGCCCATGTCCGTGAGAAGTGGTGCTGTTGAAGTCCCTTAGCAGAACTTTCTCAAGTGCCTGTGGACAAAGGAGAAGAAAGCAGGGGCCTGAGAAGACACTGACAGTAAGGTATAGAACAGGTAGAACCACCCACATCTCAGCAATGTCATGGCAATCCCCAAAGAATGAATACACAGACCACCTTCAGAAACCTGGAAAGATTATTCAATGTAGTAAAGCAAAAAACAACAAAGCACAGAAGCTACAACCTGAGATGAGGTGGAGCTGGAGTGTAAGGCTTGATCCACTTTTACCATCTCTTTCTAGCTCAATATGTCCATAGACAGATTTTCTCCTCTAGGCGTTTCTCGCTGTCTCCTAGCTATGCGTATCTTTTCAGAGTCACGCCCAGATGTACAGAATATTACCTGGGGCCAGAGAGCAGCCATTGTATCTCCCTTCATCACCACTTCTGCTCCACACCTGCCTGTTTCATCTACTTTAGGTTCCTCAAATGAAGTTCCTTCTGTTTTGGAGTTGTTGGGAATTAAGAGTTCAAAGGAAGGCTGGCGCCAGGGCTGGGAACTGCGTCAGCAGGGAAACAGCAGTTTGCACTATGAAAAGCAACTGCAGCTTTGAGACGCTGCAGCTATTTGCATTCCTTGTTTAAAAAGATCACTTTCAGTATGTGGGGATGGCAGAAGTGGATGCAAGCATCATTTGCCGGGCTTTGCTGGGTGGTGGCAGCTGGAGACTCTCTCTTCTCATCTCCTACAACCCACAGCCCCTCATGCAAAACAGGAGGTAAAAATGCCATTGTCCTTAAAATAAAACTTGACTGTGTAGCTACATATTGTAAGACTCTTTCTTTTAATTGAGGGGAAAAAACTTTTTATAGACAAAATAATACAGGAATTCAAACAAAAACTGAACAAACATGGAAAATTAGTGTTTCTCATTAATTACTATAATGACTATAAATAAAGCTAAGTCTACAGATACATTAAATAGTCACATTGTCCTTGAGGGGAAAAAAGTGCCCTTTCATCTCCATCCCTCTATGAGACATATTTCACTTATTCAGTAACCCCTAAAATGAGTTCTTTTCCCTTGGGCATTTCTTTATTTGTCCACTAGTTGTTTGGGACCATATTTTTGTCCTCACCAAAAGTTTATCTGCATACCTTTTTCAAAAACGGATTCATGCATGGTGAATATGTTATTATAGGATTCATCATTTCATGCAATTAATAGATGCTAATACTTTTTACTGAACTCACAGTCCCATTTATACATTCATTAAATAATATGAATTGATAGCCTACCAAATATCAAGAACCTTCTAAGTATTAAGAATACAAATATTGAGGACCTGACAAGATAACTCAGCAGATGATATTTGTCACCAAGTTGGATGATCTGCATTCAATTTTCCAAACTCACATAGTGTAGGAATAAAATTGATTTCTAAACACTATCCTCTGACATCCTCACATGTCCTCTGGCATGCACACATGATCACACTCAAAAACAAACAAACAAACATAATAAATTTTTAAAACATAAATATTGATTTAAGCATGGGAAGTAGAAAAAACATGACTATAAATTATAATTTATAATATGCAGAATGCATGAAAGATTCCTTTTTATCGCCTTCTAAATATTGCTACCTCACTGACTGAATAAACGAAGGTTGTACTATTAACAACAGAAAGGCCCTGGAGAGCAGCAGTGGATAAAAACTGGTTGAAAAATGAAACAATAGTGACATATGGGTTTGGAGAGCACCGTGACTCTCAACAGTCCAGGTCCATTATTCTTTCTGGTCTAGCCCTGAATCTTCTTTGATTGGCTGTTTCCTCTATCCATGGTATCTTTTATACATTAAGGGCAGTCCTAGAGTGGCAGCCAGAAGGAGAACAAAAAGCATTCAGGTTTGGAGCCAGAAGACTTGGTATGCACAGGAAAGATGATGCATACCGATTGAGGGTGCAGATAGTAAGTGTACAGGAAACAATAAATCGTCTGATGCTCTTCGGGGAACATTTATGGTATAGGTGTACTTGACAGCGAATGAGAAAAGACAAGCATCTGCAGGAAAGTCTCAGCATAGTGCACGAGAGGCACCAAGGTCATGGAACATCTGTGGAATCTCATGTTTTCTGGCTGAGGACTGTGTTTCTGCAGGTTACATGTTAACGATGAATAATAAAATTCCATACGCATCCTTTATGCTCTTCTCAAAAAATTTCCTCCTTTTAGCTGATTTTCTTTCTTAACTTTTTCTTTCTTGGGTTTCATGATTCCACAATGTCCTTTTCTATTTTTCTTCTCATTTCTATGACTGATCAATTTATCTTTGCACATCATTCTCCTGTAACTATTAAATGTCGGCTTTCTCCATGCTTCAACAAACCGTCACTTGACAACTGCCCTATCATCCTGGATCTCAGCACTCAGTTCTACCAGTACCTCTTCAGATCTCTCTTACGAGCTTTATCATTTCCACCCTCCTCAATCCACGACCATTTCTCCAAAGACTTAAAGTCTGTTCAGTTAGGGGGTTACACCGTCACATTAGATACAGCCATTGAGCAGCTCTCGTCGTTATTCAGACCACTGACGGGCTCGTCATCTCCTCCCCCTGCTTCCTTAAAAGAGGGCATGGTGCCCTGCCCTGTTGGTGAGCTCCCATTAGATCAGGCACACTGTCAGAGTGGGTGGTCCAGCCCTTCACGGTCCTAACTTCCTTGCTCATCTTCTCCCACCTTCTGCTCTTCGACTGGACCTTGGGAGCTCAGTCCATTGCTCCGATGTGAATGTGGGTCTCTGTCTCTACCTCCATCCATCGGACGAAATTTCTATGGTGGTGATCAAGATATTCATCAGTGTGACTCTGGGGCAAGGCTAGTTCCGGCACCCTCTCCTCTTGCTGCCCAAATACCTAGCTGGGGACATCCCCGTGGACACCTGGGATCCCCTCCAAGGCCAAGTATCTTGCCAGTCCTAAAATGACTCCCTTAATGAAGATATCTTATTCCCTTCTCCAATATCCACCTTTCCTCCATCTCCACCCTCCCACTCCCCCAAGCTCTCCCCAGTCCTTCCCTTCTCCCTTCTCCTTCCCTCTATCCCCTTCCCCCACCCTCCTACCCCCACCTCTATCCCCGCCCCCGTGCTTCCAACTTTTGCCTGGTGATCTTGTTTGCTTCCAATTTCCAGGAGGATCTGTATATGCTTTCTTTGGGTTCACCTTGCTATTCAGCTTCTCTGGGCTTGTGAGCTATAAGCTTAGTGTCCTTTGTTTTATGGCTAGGGTCCACTAATGAGTGAGTACATACCATAGTCATCTTTCTGGAATATGAAAATCTATCAATGTAATCCATCATATAAATAAACTGAAAGAAAAAACCATATGATCATTTCATTAGATGCTGAAAAAGCATTTGACAAAATTCAACACCCCTTTATGATAAAGGTCTTGGAGAGATTAGGGATACAAGGATCATATCTAAGTATAATAAAATCAATATATAACAAGCTGACAGCTAACATCAAATTTAAAGGAGAGAAACTCAAAGCGATTCCACTAAAATCAGGAATAAGACAAGGCTGTCCACTCTCGCAATATCTCTTTAATATAGTACTTGAAGTCCTAGCAATAGCTATAAGACAAAATAAGGAAATCATGGGGATTCGAATTGGAAAGGAAGAAGCCAAACTTTCGTTATTTGCAGATGATATGATAGTGTACATAAGTGACATCATTGTTTCTTAACGAGAAGTACTCCATTGTGTATATGTACCACAATTTCTTTATCCACTCTTCAGTTGAGGGGTGTCTATGTTGTTTCCAGGTTCTGGCTATTACAAATAATGCTGCTATGAACATAGTTGAACAAATGTCCTTACAGTACGACTGACCATTCTTTGGGTATATTATCACTTTTTAAAAACACACATTAAGTAACTATAATCTACTTACAGTAATTCAATAGCTCAGCGTTGACAAATAGTTACTGTGGTGGTTTACATTGCATAATAACCTAGACTCACCTAATCATAGGCCTCCCATCATGCTCCTGAGGGATCATCTAGATTATGTTAACCAAAGTGGGAAGACCCATGGTAACCACAGGTGGCAGGCACCATGCCATGGGATGGCATCTGCATGAAAAGGAGAAAGTGAGTGCACACTCACACTCTGCCTCCACTGTCTGACTGGGGATGCAATGTACCCAGCTGCCTCAACTGCTGCTGCTGTTGTGAATTCTTCACCATACTGGGCTGGACTTGGAACTATGAACCAAATAAGAATTCTTCTTTAAGTTGCTTTTGTCAGAATATTTTCTCACAGTGTGGAGACAAGCCACTAATACAGATATGTGAAGAAAGTCATAAATGTTAAGACTTGTATGCTGCTGAGCATGTCTTTAAATGATACAAATTGCAGAAAGCAATTCAATACTAAGGTTGAATTTCACTTCATATGTCCTAAATATTGTTATATTTATAATTATATAATATATAATAAATCATGCTATGAAATATCACACTTTTTCCTATGAGCCTTTGAAATTGCACATTTCAATTAACAACAGCCATACACACACACACACACACACACACACACACATGAATAAGCAAATCTTAAACATTGTAATTGTTTCCTGAAATGTCACACTTAGTCATGTTAGAAAAAGATAAGTGAAATTCTAGAGATGCAAGGGCTATCCACATTAAAATACAGTCAAGATAAGGAGGTATAATTCTTGTTCTGAGTTACATTTATATAAGGAAGAATGTGAATGCTGATATCTACAATACAGTGACTATAACAGGATTATAGAGAACATCATTGAGTGAAGTGCAGCAAATATTGCCTAATTACTTTATCCATATAAAAGACTGCTCAGAAACACATTATGAAGATCTAATAAAGGAATATGTTAGGAAAAGTGATTAGATAAGGGATCGCCAATATCATTTGTGGTAGAGTTCTGTACAGTGACTCTGTATGTAAAAGCTGTGACAGGTACTGTGCCATAAAAGGTTTAAAGCCAGGGTGGGTTCCATGTTTATACATACAAGGAGACTATAATGCAATTTCACACTGCGAATTACAGATTAAAGCAATGCGTCCTGGCGTGAAGGGTAAAGAACTTGGATGGGTCCTGTATTTCCTCCATTACAGGGGTTCTGTGTATGAGTTACTACCAGTTTGCGCAAGACAGAAAGAATACATAGACTAAATGGTGGTTGGCTTGAAGGACATGACTCAATCAAATATTGTGAGACCATATTTTAAGACTAATGAAGCAGATCCAGCTTATCAGTATAAAAAATAAACTATTATTTAGAACACCCAAACTTTAACATCACCAAAACTTCCTCTTTTCAATTCTGACCCATTTCTTCTCTATTATAACCCATATTACCTCCTTGCATTTGATCAAATCCACCCTCCACTCCTCCAACCCCATCTAACTCCCTGTCCCTTTTTCTATAGTTCACTTATTCCAATTTGTGTTGTCCAGATACTCATGGGTGTAGGGCCATCTAGTACAGCATGTTCAACCTATCTGGAGTCATATCCTTAAAAGAAAACTGATTCACCCTCTATTCTCCCTCTCCCAAATCATCATGTACCTGTCGGTCCTCAGTTAGGGATGGGGCCTCACGAGGTGCTAGCCCCTCGGTGCGGACATGTTGAGAAGCTTTTGCGTACAGGTCTATGCAAGCAGACAGCATTACCATTTCATGGGTGCGGCTGTCCTCTCATATGCAGAAGACATTGTTTCACTTCAGTCCTTTCCAACCTCCATACCTTACAGTATTTTCATCCCCTTTTCTGTGACAGTCCCTGAACCTCGCGGCAGAGTGATGAAAGATGTCTCACTCGTGGCTGAGCACTCTTAAGACAGGTATTCTCTCCACTGATCCGTTGTGGGTGTTTGCATTTACCGCCGTCCACTACACAAAGAAACTTCTCTAGTGAGGTCTGAGAACCGCACTCATCCACAGATATAGAGACACACAAAATTTAGAGGGCAGATTTATGCCATCTCCATTTGGCAGAAGAACAGTAGTAAACTCAAACCTGGGGCCTATGAGTTCCCACTCTATGACAGATTGATAGCACTAGACATGTCTTGTCTCCTGTGGAATGGACCGTAGTGCTTGAAGAGGCCACGACACAGCAAACAGCATTGGAGAATATAATTGGTTAGAAGTAACACACTAATTACTAAAATTATATCACTATCTTTCTGTTAATATGACTGATGCTATTACCCAAAACTTACAATGATAATAAACTAATATGTAATACATTATAAAAGTATATTTAAATGCCTCTGAAATTTAATCTTTTTTTTTAAAGCATGGATGACGGCAAATAAAATTTAAGCAGCTCTCCAATATTCACATCCCTTCTGGGGGGAGGGGCGATATTTTCCATGAAGCAGCTACTGTCAAATCATGTGTCAAACCTGAAAAACACGTGTTTTAAAGCTGTTTATTCTTCTGATAATGAAGGGTATTGCTAATCTAAACACAAGAAAAGGTTTATTTGGGGAAACAAGCTCTGACAGTTCAACTCTGGGAACAAAGTGCAGTGGTGCGGAACCATGTCAGAGCTGGTAGCAGTTGCTGGGCAGGAATGCTGAGGGATGCTCAGAAAGAGCACTTCCAAGAGCGCCAGACACAGAAGTTGCCAGGGACAATGGTGGAGAGCCGAGAGCCCAGACAAAGGGAAAGGCGTACCTTGGACAGGAAATGGGCACTCAAGCAGTGAGAATCAAAAACAAATCAAGAGCCATCATCAGCTTTGGCCTTCAATGATGAAAAACATTGCTACAGGTAGCAACGAATACAGCAATGTTAAGACTGCACAAGAGCAAGAAACTGGAAGTAATGATAAACTTGCTATATAAGGCCATGGCAACAAGAGTCTGTCCTGAACTGATGAGTCATTAGTATACTGGAACTCTGTTGATCCCTCCTCCTTCTGGTCCCAGTTGTTCTTCTGTTTTTCTGTGGAACACCTCTGATAACACAATGCCTTATATAATCTAAAAGCTGCCTGGACCTCCTCTTCCTCCCTCTTACACCTGACTATTCTGGTTCACTATCTCCAACCATCCTGACCATATTTGTGTTCTCCAAACACCAAAATTCTTCCCTGTATCAAGTTTATATTTGTAAACCCTTTCTAGAAGTTTCAACCACTCCCTCTGGCAAGACTGTCATATCTCACCACAGATGATTCACCCTTTAGTAGGACCCTCTTGACTACCAATTGTACTCTCTTATCATCTGCATGGCACTTAGTTATATTTGAAACATTCCATCAACTCATTTCTCTGTCATCTATCTCTATTACCTATCTTTTGTCCTTGTTGTTTAATTCTTACACTACACATTATCAAATAATCTTTAGGAAGAAGAAAACTATTTTTCTTCAAACTGAAAATCCTAGTGTATGCTCAAATATAAATATTGAACAAATGAAATTTCATCAATATTAAGCGCTAAACATCCATTATAATTTTCTAAATTTATAGTTGTTCTGAAAGATGGATATTGCTTTCTTTTTACATGTGTTCTATCATAAAATAAACTGAGAGACTACTTGCTTATCATGGTGTGGCTAATAATATATTTGCAAAGCTCATTTCTAGCATATTATATTCTGTATCAACTTCCAAATCATTGCAATATCAGATGAGATAACAAACAGACTGTAATCCACAGTAGCAATGTATGAATTTTTGTTTTAACTGCTTCTGTTGGTAGGTTACACTTTAGCTTTTGACATCCTTCCTGGTTCTATAAATTCAAGGAAAGAGTCCATGTCAGAGTCTTAGGACTACACATGGAAATGGATATCTACACATGAGCATACTTGAGACTGCACTAGTGACAGGCTATTGACCTCAGCAGAGTCACACTCTGTGAAATGATGTCATTAGATCATTATCATAAGAAGCACTTCCGCAAAAGCAGTAACTTTAGCTGTACCAGCAAGGCCTCTCCTTACAGTATCTTGATAGATATATAGAGAGATAGATAAGAAAAAGTAATTATATACTGTATAAAATATGTTGATATAAACAATGTAATAATTGAGAGGTAAAATGCAGATTTGACTCAAATTTCAAAGAAAATGAGCTAAGAAAAATAATTACAAATTTTGCTTAAATTCTTTCATCTACTCAGCCTCACTTCAGTCCCAAGAACTAAGAAAGTATTTAACTTTCTCTTGGGTTTCAGCATGAATCTTGTTCAAACTTCATGATTATAGTTAATATTGCTATCCTATAAAAAGCTATTACAAGTAAAATCAGAAAACCTGTGTTTGGAAGATGACTGAGAAGAGCAAAACCTATTTCAGAAGCTACAAATTATACAAGTGAAAGTAGAAGACGCAAAAGTTAATCTAACAGGCAATTTTGTCAAATTATCAAAAATTAAAAATCAAAACAATAAAATCAATTATTGTTTGCTGTCTGGGATGGTAAACATGCTTGTGTCTTGTTAGTAGACTTGTTAAATGTTATAATTCTATGGAGCATAATTTGACAATACATCATATTTTCTATAGTTTAATATGCAGGCTTGTCAGTTCAGCAATTCATCCTAAGCATTTAACCTTGGATTCTTACAAACATGCAACCTTTAGGACACATATCACAGGACAATAAAGAATCAACAACAGCTGTTTTGATTGGGCTAACTAATTATGCTTTGTCCATAAAATTAAACTTTGAAGTTACCATGCAATATCGAACAATATTTGAGAAGGGTGACAACAGAAAAATTCCTCATCATTTGGAAATACTCATGGGCTTGACTGTAACAGTAAGAACCTCATAGCATCACTGATTATATAAAGTACATACTAATCCATAGAAAAGAGACTGAGTGCCCATATACTACCCCATTTCATGGATCAAGAATCAAAGTTTAATAAGCAAATATATTTTCCCAGTTCCAGCGATGGTAACAGTCAATGAATATTAATAAAACCAAGATTCCCAAGGATTATTATGAAGCTGAGAAATCTCTTGAAAAAACACCAAACTAACCACAAAACCTAACTTCCTTTTATCCTAATATGCTGTGGATTTAAGGTTGCATACTCTGTTTATATCATTGATGTCTATCAGTATGTAAGAGTGGCGAGTTTGGGATCATCACAATACAAATGAGACAGCTATCATCAGCAAATCATATCACAGTCTGTTTGTCTTTAATTCAGAAAGTATAACCAAGTTCTATAAATTGTGATGACTTCTTTGAAAATTTTAACAAATTTATATTGAAATTGTATTTCATTTGACTAGTATTTGTGTAAAAGATTGTGTATCAAGGTCTATTTTTCTTGCCTTGCTATATTTGAAGACACCAAAGAGCGTAAACATAGTTAAAATCAGCTTCTGCCTAATAAAAAAAAATCTTTGTACCTTCCTTCTGACTGTGTGAGAGATTGAAGAAATGGGACCACTCAAATAGTTGAGCCAGATAGCATCCTGACCCTGGGTTCTTCAGTTGTTCCATTGAATAACCTATGGCACCTTTCTATGGTAACCTCTCTAGAAACTTTTACCCAACTTAACATTTCATTGTCTCACTGACATTTTAAAATGTCCAAAATTGAAATCTACTCAGATCTTATTATATTCTAAGTCTGCAGTGTCTCAGGAAAAATGCAGCTCATGTCCAGAAGCCTAACTGCCCCTCTAGTTTCTTTCTTCTGCCTTCCTTCACACCCAACGCCTCGGCCAGCCTCTTCTCTGCACTTACCATCAGAATCTTAGCCAGGACTCTCAGCCTCTACAGCCAGTGTGGCAGTCCTCACCTGCCTACAGAAGGCCACCCTCTGATACTAAACCTTATAACAGTCTTCTTGACACAACTAGATGTTTTTCTTTCTTTCTTCCTTTTTTCTTTCTTTCTCTCTTTTTTCTTCCTTCCTTCCTCCCTCTCTTATTTTTTATTTTTATTTATTAGTTATCATTTTTTATTTATTTTAAAAACCAACTACAGTTTCACCTCCTTCTTTCCTCCTGTTCCCTCCCCCTGCCTTTATTCTACCCACCACCACCTATCCACTCCTCATCTGTCTCCATTTAGAAGGGGTAAGGTCTCCCATGGAAATCAACAAAGCAAGGTTTATTAAGTTGATGCAGAACCATCCTCCTCCCCTCTTCATCAAGGCTGAATAAGGCATTTCACCATAGGAAACAGCTTCGAAAGAGTCAGTTCATGCCTCAGGGACAGGTCCTGGAAACCGGCATGACCAAGACATCTGCATGACATCTGCCGGAAATACAGAGTCACACAATTGGGTGACAGTTGTGTGACTCTGTATTTCTTTCCTTTTTAAAATACAGTCTTACTATTTAAGCCAGACTGGCTTGTACTCCTGACCCTCAGCTCAGCTTTTTGAGTGCTGGGATTATAGACGTATGAAAACATGCCCAGCTATAGATGTTCTCCTAAAACAAAAATTGCAGCTAATTTCAGCAAAGATTTGGTAATGTAAGGCATGTTCTGTAGTAAATACACTAAATGACATACTTCTAGTTCTTTATTTAGGGTGCTAAAATATAAACAATATTCTATAAGCTACAAACTATTATATACATGCATGTACCTATTAGGTCCCACAGTAGCAAACAAATGTCCACATCAGCTGCAGAAACTCAGTGATGAGCCTTTGAGTGTGTCCCTCTTCCTTGGCTACATTTTCACTTATTTTCCTTGTCACACTTAAATCAATTGGTTTAACCAAAGAATTTGATTAAATTTAACCAAATTGTTTGGTTAAACCACAATGTGCAGACATAGAGCATAGGAGGTAGCTCAGGTGGTACTGTGTCCTGAACATGTGCCCCAGTACCATGTAAACCAGGCCTGGTGAAAATATCTGTTATCCCAGCACTCAAGGCTTGAAGGCAGGATAATCAAAAGTAAAACATCATCATCAACTATACTCCAAATTCAAGGCCATGCTGGAATAGGAGATAATATGTTCACAATGTTTTTTAAAGTACAGAAATAGATTAATATCTCCACCTCTGCAAATACTCAAAGCCCAAATTAATTTCTCCATTTTTACTAAATAAAAAGAAGCCACAGTGGATGACTATAACTAAAAATAATTGGAAAAATGAGAAAAATGACTGAGCTGTTTGTAAAGTGGCTTCTAGGTTATAAAAGTAAACTTCTGAAACACTAATACTTTCATTGATTTGTAGTTTTCTCAATTTTAATGGAAATTACACTAAGAGTAAACTTCTGTTTATTTTTTAATTTAAAAATATTTATCTATGTGTTTTTATATGTGTGCACATTTATGCATATCACATGTGTGTGGAAGTTAGAGGACCACTTGCATGAGTCCATTCCATCCTTGTACCATGTGGGTTCCAAAAATCAAACTCATGTCTTCAGACTAGGTAAGAAGAATACCTTACTGACTAAGACATTTTACCAGCCTTTAAATTTTTACTAAAAATTTTCTTCAACCCAGTTTTGAATTTTAAATCCCTTTCTTTTAACATTACCCCCATAATTAGAGATATTCTGTCTTTTTAGAAAACCGGTGGTGTTACTCAAAACACATCAGTGAACATTTTCAGTCTTCATTAACAATAATAATAACAACAACAATAATAATAACTTTAATCTCAACCAAAGTTTAGAATGAAGAAAATATTCCTTTTCATAAGAATATTTTAAAATTTTTCCAACACAAATATTTATTTAATAATAATGATTTTGTGACATTTATTTCATAGTGTATATAATTTATAATGCCAAGTTCACAGAGCACTTTTGAACTGTATTCCTTTTCCAATAATAGTCAGAGCAAGTTTTACTTCTTTTTGCTTAAAAAGGAATGTTTTAGATTGCTTTTTAGAACAGTAAGTGTGAAAGAAAATGCCATAATACAACAAATCTTGCTTCTCCATAGATTTTGACATTTTCCACTAGCCAGGCGCGATAAACATGCGTCACCTAAACGAGCAGTTTTTAATAGCATCATTTCCACGTTTTAATTGTTGTCACATTTCTTCTCTGTTTAGGGAGAAGTCTGGTGAGCACCCGGTGGATCTAAATAGCAAGTAAGATTTAAAATGTCCAGGTTTGGGCTCAGCTTCCAAGTTCCTTTTGTTTTATTATTTAACTGTGTCTATTTGTTAGAGTGGGTTACGGCTTCTTTTTAAAAGTGTTAGTTAGCAGTTTAATTAAATAGTTTGAGAAATAAAAGTGAACTTTCAATAATTGGAGACTATTGAAGTCTTAAATATACATGAGCTTTTTTAATGCAATAGATGGATATAAAGAAATTACAGACAGAAATTTCTGGTTGTAGTGTTCACAAGAGGAAGAAGGAACTCATAAGATTTTGGAAGGTAATTTTTTTAAAACCAGATAGAAACTGTTGTAACTGTTCTATTCTGACTTCTCAGTGGGTTTAGTAAAAACTGTTCCGTGTGCTAATATGGCTGTTAGTACAAAGTCTAGACAGAAGTCCTACCCTACATCAGAATGAGCTATGTTGGAATGATGTTGGCTAATGAAGGGAACAGAGAAGGCATAGCAAGCAGAAAGGAAGCACCCCAGTAAGAAGAGAGCTGAAAACAATAGGAGGAAGAAATGGAGGAACAAGCCAAGGGAGGAACCAAGGAAACACATAGGTAACCCATTTCTCACTGTTGATATGGGCAGCAAAGGAATAAAACCAGAATGAACTAACAGTAGAGAACAGACATTGGAGACAGGATATACAACAGATTGCACTTAAGAGAGAAAAGAAAGAAAATAGAATTTGTTTTAAAGAGAGTAGAGGGAGAAAGTTCTTTTTAGGTTTTGCTTTTTTACTTACTTGACAATTTACTTCATTGAAACTGGAACATGGGATATTTTGCAAAGAGAAGCACAGAACATATTTATATACTTTGTTGATAAAAGATTTTACTTAACATGTAATTATTTGATGTTTTGGGGAACCTTGGCTTATGGACAGTTCGAGCCATGTTTAAATGAGGGAGCCAGTTCTTGAGTTATTCCTGACTTCTCTTGTGTAATTGTTTCTGCACTCAGGAAGTCCCTGACTTCTCCCAAAGTTAAAACCATGTATCTCAAAGTGAAGCATGTAAATAAAATATAGCTCTTGTTTATAGAAAGCATATTTTAAACCATTCAAATTTACAGTCAGAATGGCTCAAATCACTCTTGTATTTAGTGATAAAAAACCCCAGAATTCCACTGTAGTTTTGTTGTAATCGCTATGTATTGACAAAGGAAAGGTTAACTGCAGTGATGGTCTCGATTGATAGGTACAGATATGCCAAGGAAAGTATATAAATGAGTTTTTCTATTCTAAAGAACAAAACATAAGTATTCATCAGTGTAACTAGCCTTTGTATTGGGATAAAGATACAAATAAGGGAAGCATTCCTATGCAGAAGCATTTGGGGGATGTGACAAGGTTTGTGCTTATTGCTGATCATGGGTGTGTAACTATAATGTGTACTGTTATAAAAAACGGTACTAACGGTTAACAGGTATTAGGAAATGTTTGGTTATTTATGAATCATACATATCCACTGTAAGTCTACTACTTTCTATAATCATCATACATCATGACCATGGTCATGATCATCATGATCATGACCTTCAGCTGGGCCAGTAAAAATGTACACACTGACTCTCAATCCAAAATACTAAAATCCAAAAACTACCATTAAAAGCCACTTTCCCCTAGGCCTCAATGTTTGCACATTAGAAATAGGTGTGGAGCCAGGCTGTGGTGGTGCACGCCTTTAATCCCAGCATTCGGGAAGCAGAGGCAGGTGGATCTCTGTGAGTTCAAGGCCAGCCTGGTCTACAAGAGCTAGTTCCAGGACAGGCTCCGTAGCTACAGTGAAATCCTGTCTCAAAAAAAACAAAAGAAATAAAAGAGAAACAGGTGTGGAGTCAAATCCTTACAGGTTTTCCATGGCATTTTAACCACTATTGCTCTGAAGTGTATCACTAAACTATCACTAGAAGATAAATTAAGGAGGCCAGCATTTCAGCTCCCTACAAGCACCTGCCCAAATGATCAGCAGCCATAAAACTGACCTTATCAGAACTTGTGCAAGTGTTTGTACTTGTGATTCTGTTTTGGCATTTTAAAAAATTATTTTGGGGGTTAACCCATAATGCAAAAATCTTTAGACATCACCCTCATGGTGCTATGTCTGGAGTACAGGAAAATGTTTTCAGGCTCATAATAACCTCCACCTGCTAAGCCTCAAGCTTCTCCAGTGGAATGAAAGGAGGGCTCTCTCTCTCCACATTTTACCAACACTAGCCTAGGTGTTTTATTTACGTTGTCTCACATGAGCCTCAGAGAGATCATGTGATGACTAACTGATGGTCTGCTTTTAGATGAGTCTCAGAAAATCTAAGAAACAGAACTGACACAAAGGGGAAACGAAGCTGACACTGGACTCCATCTCTGGGATATTACAAACGTACCATGCTACCTCCCTTAGAGAAACGTGGTATCTTCAGGGCAAACAATTAGATAAAACTTTTCACATGGCATAGAGAAAATTTTAAATGGACAAGACAAGTTTTAAGGAACAGCAACAGTCATTGCTACCTCCCAAAAGAATGCAGACTGAGAAGGGACACAGTGCAGTATAGTATCTCGGGAATTGTGCTGCTGCAACCCCTGAGGGAGGTACTAATAAGCGATTAAAAGAAAATCTTACAATTCTCTGAGCCTTAGCCAGTTAACAGAAGGATTCCTCAAATCTTCCTGCACATGACAGTGACACCCAATTCCTCTGATTTCTTGTGCTAGTTTAGCAAACAGAAGCTTCGGCTTCTGTATTTCCTCTGTGCATCAGCACTCCTCCTCATCTTAATGATCAAAAAGCAAAGATGTTCTCTGCATGCATCTGCTTCTCGCTGGTGGTGAGAAGTCTCTGCTTCCCCCCAGCTAATCTAAGTACACTTCTTCATAAGGAATGAGAGAATCCATGCTGACCATCCATTAGAGGCTAATCTCTTCAAATTTTCTAGATTAAAAAAAAAGTTTCTTAAAAACAAAGAGATTCTTGCATGACTACTGGCTTAACTTTAAAAGTAATTGTTTCTGATTAACGTCAATAAAATATGCATTCTTTATTTTTCATTAGACATATTGATTCTCAACTGTTAGAATGTTGTGTAATGATCAATACATAATTATTTCTACTATGTTCATACACATATATGCTGCCACATATGTATTGGCCCGCAGTGCTGGGCCATCTTCATTATTTCTCATCTGCCTGTCTGAATACAGTTATGAGTTGTTATTGTTGCATCAGAAGCAAGAGGGGCAATGTGTTTAAAATACACTTTCATAGTGCCAGATCTGCAAGGCCATCTTCTCCTTCCTAGGATTGTCTCAGATGTAAACACAGCAGTTGATAGAAACAACATAATTGTTAGGTTGATCTCTGTCCAGCTATCTTGTTATTAACGTAGGTAAACATACTCATTTCCTCTTTAGACATTTCTGTTAAAGAACTTCTATGAGGATATGAAACATTCCTTTGGATTGTGATCTCTTCATTTTGTGTACTCACATGTATATCCTTTATACTTTTGTAACACTCAATTCAAAGACAAAAGGTGCCATTGGTTCTTTGGTGGGGATTCCTAAAATATGAATGCTGACCTACACAGGGGGAACATGTTTTCATCTCTATTATGAGAATTTAACATGATCTTGGGGTCAGGTAAATGTTTTATTTTACAAATATTGACTTTACTCATTAAACAATGTAAAAATGCTTTCAGAAAGAAATAGCCATGGGCCAAACCATTTTTTAGTTTGCATTTCCACCACTTTGAGTCACTGTTTTAACTTTACAGAGAGCCTATGATTTGCTTGTATAATAAAAATGGCTCTTGGTATGTAGCTACAACTGATGATGAAGGCATCGAGGTTTCAAAGGCTCAGACACCAAGAGCTAAAGCATGATGACACACTACATGATGTTATTGAAGCTGCTTAGAGATACCACATGATTCATTGTACCTAAACACCTCAACCTGGGCATCAACATGATGCCCATGAGACTATTACGTGGAAATGCCTAAAGTAGTAGTATTTCAGTGGCAGAACCAATGGTGACAATGACCTCTTCTTGACACCACTAGGCAAAAAAAAAAAAAAAAAAAAAAAAAAATGTGGTCATGGTCACTTTCTCATGGCTGCTGTAGTAAAGTACACTCCACGGTTCATGTTCCTTGTCTGTCTGGTTCTGGGTAGAATGCAATGCCCACACACGTGGAAACCACGAAGGCATACTAAATCTATACTTTCTTAGAACCACAAGTTCTACATCTGGAAGAAAGTTGGTATCAAAAGGGACAGTTTCCTAAAAGTGAATCAACTGATCTCGGGTGTACTTACAATGCACTGGGGAAATGAAATGGAGGTTTGTTGCTTCTGCTCTGTGGAGAGAAACAATCATTTAACATGGCCTGTTATCAGAAGAGGCAGCAAGTGAGGACTCTTCCATATTTGAGGCTATTATTAGGTCTGCCTTGTGAGTGATCATTCTGCTGCTATCACTAATGATCAATGATGAGCTCCACCAATGTCAGTGCCACACTATGGGAATTCCTATGGCACATTTATTTTCCCTGTTACCAAGATTAATTCTTGTGTTGGTGGCCCAACATTAATTATTGCTACAGAAGCTCTTTCTAGGGTATCAGAGTTTAACTGCTTTTTGCTGCTGAGACATGAACTCCTGAAGCCTCCGATATCAGGGGAAGCATGGAGCATAAGAACTGACAAGAATTCTCAAATACCACTGCTCAGCTTTAAAGGAAAGTATACTTTATTAAATGCAACCCTTATTAAAATCCATTTCTTTCTGCCTCTGTTAGTATATCTGTGGTGTTTTTCTGTTTCATTTAAAGTTCAGATACTCTAAGCTTTGCTGAAATCATTCAAAACAGTACCAAGAGTCTGCTAAAAATTCAGTGTGGATATTCAGGGATGTAGGCTAGTGGGTAGTGCACATAGCCATGACACAGATTTCCTTTTACGGTTGCTGAGTTTGTGGCATGGTGGAGTGCAATTGTAAGAATACATACCCAAACATGGCAGAGAAAACAATTCCTTATCCTGGAAAGCAGACTGTCAAAGCATGCATGTGGCATGGAATGTGATGAAGGTTCATAAAATATCACATGGTTCTTAAGCCTCCTTTACAGTCTGTTTTGTTCTCTGAGTGCTCTTAGCATAGGCAGAGCTGCCCTTGTCTGTGCAAAAGAAAATACCTTACTTAGTTGATTCTTGTCTTGGCCACTTGTATTAGAAATCATTTATCCTGGCTTCCTTAAGTGTGTGGATTGAAGAAGACATCTCATGGAGCTCAGTTCCATGCTCATTAGTTACACCGGTTTTCTCTACAGCATATCAAGTTACACAAACTTAATAGCTAATACAACAGGTGTTTATCTTCTTTTTCAACTTTGGAACCACATTTTTTAAATTTATTCTTCTCTCATGTATTACATACTGACCAGTTTCCCCTCCCTGCACTCTTCAAGCCCCTCCCCTCCCCAACTTCCTCTCTTCCCATAGATCCACTCTTCCCCCATTTCCTTTATCACAAAAAAGAACAGGTTTCCCAAGGATATTAACAACACAGCACAGCAAATTACAATAAGACTAGGCAATTCCTTCAAATCAAGGCCAGATGACATAACCCAGTAGGCGGAAAAGGGTTCTAAGAGCAGGCCAAAGAGTCAGAGACAACCCCGACTCCCACTGTTAGGAGTCGCACAAAAACACCAAGCTGTACAACCAAATATATATGTATATACAGAGGATCTAGCTCAGACCCATGCCCGCTCCCTGATTGTCACTTCAGTCTCTGAGAGCCCCTATGTGCCCTGCTCGGTTGATTCTATGGGCTGTGATTCTGTGGTGTCCTTGTACCCTCTGGCTCCTATGATCCTTCCTTTTATAATCAGTGTCTATTAGGACTTAGTTTTTGTCTGGTGATGGATGCACTGCCTTGCCCACTCAACTTACTAGATTGCCTTTTCTTTGGAAAGTTATACTAAAAGCTTTGGCTCCTTGTTGGCAATTGTCTACAGCTCCTCTCAAATCCAGGCACTGCCTGAAATTCTTTGCCCCATTCTTATCTTAGCCCTTGGTGTAAAAAGGCAGAAAGGGGGAATAATATGCAATGATTAAGAATCTGACAGGCTGGAGCCCCTCCCAGTGAAATACATTTCAGTGTGGACACGAAGATAGAAAGCATGAGTCACAACAAAGTCCCCCTGCCACTTAACGATCGTAACAAACACTGATGGTGAAGGCAGCCCCGAAATCCCAAATTTGAACTAGAATTTAAAATTTCATTAAAAAAAAAACTTACTATGACATTGGTAATAACGATGTAAAATGGCTGTCAATCTGTCTGTAGGCTGTGGGATTGTTGCTGGAACACACCTACAGCTCGTCCCTTTGTAAGAGCTTGAGTCTTCAGCAATAGAATGATCGCGTCGTATTCTCGACTGCACTGGCATTGGAAAGCATGTGAACCCCTTTTCTCTCCAAGTGCATTCTGAATCTTAGGATTCTGAATAATAGAGTTTGCTAGTAATAAACACCTCATAATGTGTGATATTGTTTGACTTGTATCACCCACAGAGCTGATTATACAGTATATAATTATATGCTGTGGTTATTATGTGTTTTACAATCTCTTTATTCATAGGTCTCTTTTCTCAAATAACCACTTAATTGTATAATATTTAAATCAAAAGCTGCAGGCTTCCTAACCTTTCAGGATGTGAGACTAATAGGCGAATTATAAGCCATTCCCCAAGGAGCTGTGTGTTGAGATTTATGGAGCTGTGTAGAAAAGCAGAAGCTACGTCAGATGAGCCCTGAAAAACTACCCACCTTGTAGCCTCCAGGGTCATCCTAGAATAGACATTAATTCTAATGGCTCCTTCAGTCCATAGTCGTCATATTGAAAAGAAGCACTGTATAAGGTAATCAGAATATGCACACTCCACTCCAACAATTTGTAACTAGGGTGATCTAAACTATGAGCACATTATATGTGAACTGAAAAGACAAGATTTTTTTCTGCCAAAAAAAAGAAAAAAAAGAAAAACCAAACTAAACTGTAGTAATTTTTCAACAATTGTATTAATTCCTGTTAGCTTCTCTGGAGGCTGTGTCTATTTTGTAATATAGGCTTTATTTCTGTTAGTCCAATGAGGTAAACAGATTTCTATTAATATAACAAATATCTGAGATAATGAACCAAAAAAGAGGTCTATTTTGGCTCAAAGTTTGCAGGGTTTCATTCTGTAAAAAAATGGTCTTGATGCTTTCCTACTTGAAGAAGGCATTAAGTCATTAGCAAGAGCCTTTGACAAAGAAAATTATTCCCTTGGCAGCATTTCAAAGCTGCTCAACATCCTTAGTCATCAGAGAAATGCAAACCAAAACAACTCTGAGATACCATCTTGCACCTGTCATAATGGCCATGGTCAAGAACTTTGGTGACAACTTATGCTGGAAAGGATGTGGAGTAAGGAGAACACTTCCTGGTATGAGGAAAAACTTGTACAACTGCCCTAGAAATCAGTATGGCGGTTTCTCAGAAAATTAGGAATCAGTCCACCTCAAGACCCAGCAATACCTCTTTTGGGCATATACTCAAAGGACAGTCAATCATACCACAAGGACACTTACTCAACTATATATGTAGCAGCATTATATGTAATAGCCAGAACCTGGAAATAATCTAGATACTCCTCAACAGAAGGATGAATAAGGAAAATGTGCTACATTAGCACAATGGAATACTATTTGGCATTAAAAACATAATGATATCTTGAAATTTTCAAGCAAATGCATTGAAATAGAAAAAAACATACTGAGTGAGGCAACCCAGACCCCAAAAGACAAATATAATATGTACTCACCCATATGTGTATATTAAATATAAAGCTAAGGATAACCATAAAGTCTACAGTCCACATCCTCAGAGAACCTAAACAACAAAGAGGACTCTAAGAGAGACATACATGTTTCCACTTAGGAAGGATAAAAAGACAAGCTCTCCTGAGTAATTTGGAGCATGGGAGTCAGGGGCATGGTAAAGGGGAGAGGGGAGTAAGCAAGGAAAATGGGAAAAATGTATACCTCAATAAAAGCAATAAAAAAATAAGCTTCTCAACTCATAGCAACTGGCACATACAGAATAAAGAAAGAGCAAGAAAGAGAGGAACATATAGAACCACTATCCTCTTCAAGGGCACACAACAAGTGGTCAGAGGTTAAGAGGCTCCACCTCTTAAAGATTCAATCTACTCCCCATTAGAGTATAAACAAGCCTTTATTGTGTGGCTGTGGGTGCGGGATATGCGGCAAGCTACTGTAGATGAATCAGTCAGTTTTTTTCTGGTAAGTTGAGCAAGTATTTACAGTGAGCTGGGCATGATTAAAGGAGAGCAACCTGCTGTGCTGTGGCTTGAAGACCTGTAAGGAGACAATCAGACCAAAATCTAACCCCACATGATGGCGTACGAAAGAGTTCCACAATCACCCAGATTGGAGTACAACAAAGGTTTATTTAACTGGGGATAAACTCACCAAAAGAATAGCAATTCACAGTCCTCTGTGTGCACTGGGAACTGGAACCAAATCCAGTAGCCAAGAGACCCGAACCTGCTCTCCATCTTCATTTATAGTACATGAGACCACACCCAAAGTGTAATGGTATCTTAAAGGCTATTGGCTGAAGGACTTTTCACAGCACCTCCCCCTTTTGTCTAAATAAGAGAGTACTAAGTCTAATATAAAACTATATATAATAAGAACAAATGTCAAGTATTACCAAGGGAAAAGAAAAGGCAAAAACATACATGAAAATTAGAATTACAACCAGCATGAACAACATCAAACAAGAAACATATGCTAAATGTTTCAATAGCTATCCTATCCTAAAGAATTTAAGTCTTATATTAAAAATGGCTTCGCTAAGTCATGAGAGGAAAGTAACTATGACTACCTAGTCTTGAACCCCATCAAAGACCTGGAAGGGAAATAATACTCTTGAACAAAGAGGAAGTACAATCAAGCAACTTTCAAAAGGTGCAAGAAATGACAGAAACAACTGGCTACCTGGGTAATCACCCAAAGTCGCATTTGCAACATTGGGGCAACCAATTTTGGCTAAGGCCTAGAGTATCTGACAGACCATTTTCAGAGGCAGGAAAATTTGAAAAACTATCTTACCCTGTCTTGACAATATTTGGCAGACTTTTTGATTATACCTGCTTGTTCAATCTGGATACTGCATTTTGTCAGTGGTCTAGGCAGGGGCAGTTCTTTGCCCAAAGACCAGTTTTACCAAAAAGAAATCAAGCCCCAAGTGGAGTGTCTTCAGTGTTCAACATTCTCTTGGAAATAGGTTGGTTCTGCCAGGTGCAATTGTGTCTCACATCAACAGAATCCTAAGTTATTTAAATGCCATATTCTACAGTGTTTTGAAGTGTTAGAAGATTACCAATCTATGTAGAATGCAATTTCTATGCATCTAAAGAACCTGATTACTCTAACTATAAGTATGACAAACATGGATGACTATTATTAACCTATAATTCTTCATACTTATATAGCTTAAAGGCTAAGGCTTCACATTAAAAATTAAATAATCTTTAAGCAAATGTGCAGCAAATGAGGACAATGACCTTAAAATGTAAACAATATATAAGTATCTTGATCAGAGGTAGAAATGTATAGTGCAATATGCTAAAAATATCCTGAAATTGCATCAATATACAAAATACCTTAAGCAGAGGTAGAAGCATGCATGCATTCAATATGACAAAATAACTTTGGATAGGAGCATATTCAATATGCTCCTATTTGGATTTGTATCAATACACAAGAATCTATGCCAATGTAAATTGTTTATAAATAATAACTCATAAGTGATTTCACTACTACTCACTACTATTATTAGTGTGAGTAAGTTCACACTAATCTACCTATTATTTTATCCTATTCATTCCTTCACCCCCTTATTTTTTCAAGAGAGGTCCCTGAGACTACTTCATTTCCACCCCCAACCCTATACCACTTATAACTAACCACTAATAGATGTCCCTAACCCTGAACACAAACTTTGCTGGGAGAGGGGACGTCATTTTCTAGAATTACTTCCAGGTGTCATGGGGGTGAAGAAGTTGGGTGCCAATTTGTTGGCATACAAAGAATTCCACAATCACCCAGAATGAAATTCAACAAAGGTTTATTTATCTGGGGATAAACTCACAGAAAGGGTAGCAATCCGCAGTTCTCTGCATGCTCTCAGAACTAGAACTGAATCCAGTGGCCAAAAGTACCACACATGCCTTTCATCTACATTTACAGTACATGAGACCAAGCCCAAAATGGACCGGTATCTTAAAGGCTATTGACTGAAGGATTCCCACATCACCCACATATTCTGACAACTAAAGAAACAGAAAAACAGAGAGTTGGAGAGATGGTCCACACTTAAGAAGATTTCTTGCTCTTCCAGAGGACAAGAGTTAAGTTCTTAGTATCCATGTTGAGAGGTTCACATCCATCTGTGACTCCAGCTCCAAGGGATCCAACACCCTTTCTGGATTTCACAGGCACATGTAAAATACATTCACACAGACATGTACATAAAAATAAAAATAGCTCTTTAAAAAAGGACAAGAGAAATAAGTCACAGAACTCTTTTTTCCCTTCTAATGTTAAGCTGTAAATAGCTCCTATTGCCTGAACCATACAGAAGCACAAAGTAAAATGTCCTCGTTGGCAAATTCCATAAAATTGAACTCACCAGACATAGAGCAGTGGGAGGAAAAGTGAAAATAGATCAGAAGGGAGATGTGTCCATATACTCTGTATAATCCTGCCCCGTTTCTATTAGAATTGTACTTCCATCCATAGCCTACTTTCTATTACCTGAGCTGGGTACTTCCCTTTCTACCTAGGGAATACTGAGAAAGTCTTCTGTTCCTTTCTTATGATGCTTTAAAAGCTACGTCAATCATCTACACCATTTAGTTAGGTTTTGGTCTCTTTTCAGAATCATGGATCTCCCAGGAAGCATTGCTGAAATCTTTATCATTCTTTCAGTCACTTGCAGTGATTAAAAGGAATCTGTAATGTTCATGTTAACACAGACAGACTAAGTTAAAGCTTTTTTTTTTTTTTTTGTATCTCTAAGTCCTCTTTAAGGGGAGGTTCAAGGCCATAAAAGAGCAAATTTACTCAAGGCCTCACAGCATCAGTCCCAGGTCAACCTAAAACCTCAAAACTCCTTAAGTGAGCTAGTCCAAAACAGTAGAGAATTTCTAAACATTGTTACAATGCAAGTTTATGCTAGTTTTTTTTTCACTGTGCAATTACAGTCTTATGTGGCCAGAGTAACAAAATAAGAAACAAAAATGAACCAAAGTCATGACTTCCTGTGTAAATTTTGGCTAGGAAATAAAACTTAGCTGATGCTGAGAAATATACCAATTCACTCCATCCACTCTGAGACTCCAAAAGCAGAAAATTCAGCTATTTCTCTTGCTTGGCATATGGATGCAAGGCAAAGTACTTAGAATGAAAACAGCTACTTACAACTATTCAGATTATGCCTACATGGCCTAATACCTTTCCATATTAATATATAGCTACTAGACCACTGAACCACATTCCAAAAAGAAACCAGAAGTATAAAATTTTAAAGAAATTAAGCCAAAAATCAGGAATCTCAAAATAAATAAGTGCCATAAAAGTTCTTAATGAGTGAAAACAATGAAAGTAGATCCTTTTGAACAAGAGTCATATAAGGCACCAGAACAAAGGCTAAGATGAAGTGCTCTAACTTGGAGGAACTTGACTGTGTTTTAGAAAACACCAACGTATAATGATACTTAGAAATGGGTACCTCATTATCTAAAGACCCCTTATCAAAGTCTCAATCAGCAAGCATCACCATCACACACATTGACACAAGATTCCTCACTGACGCTTCCTACAGCACCAATGGTCAAGGAAGACCAGATGTCTGAGAAGCTATGACATAAGTAAACCACACAAACAAGATATGAATAATCCCCTGTTCAAGCCTATACAGGTCACAGCAACAAGCTTAATTTTGTGTGTTTGTGTATATACATGTATTTATGTATATATGTGGTTATGAATGTACACACGGTACTTTAGTATAACTTTTGTTAATTCAGTAGAGTACAGTATTTTTCTATTCTATAAAATATTTATTTTTATGACTACAAGAGTAAAAAGTGTCCTACTACATATATGCTCACCTATCCTGGTATATAACTCTTAGTAAATATGAGCCAAAATTCAGTGTTTAGTTTTAGCACTTAAAGGAGCTTCCTCACTTTTACAGCCTTAAATTATGCATTAATTGCATCTCTAAAGTGTGCAATTTCTCATGGTTTTAAACTGTGAGGAACAGTGAATAACTTTTCAATGTAATTTGTGTATACAAATTAGATAATACAGCTCAAGAAGATTTAGCCACCATTTCTAAGTTATACACACATGCGCACACACACGCTCATGCATGTACAGACTCGACCCTAAAACGCCCAAAAGCAGACATCCACGTAGGTACTAGTGGTCAATGAGTACACTTCAGAAAGTACATTGTGCCATGTATTAGTGTGAATCTTTACTTTTCCCGGTAGTGATTTTACAGATGAGTGTCAGGTTAGAAATGAGATCTGCAAGTCAGGGCTTTGCTTCTTAAACTCTGATCTGGGGTTTCACATAAACTGATGTGAATGTAGGTTTTCTCCTATGTGAAGAAACAGTGGCACACTCCAAGAGAATAGGAGGGGAAATCTAGAACTATTTCAAATTCTAACTTTTTGGGCTTTGTTAAATAATAATAGATTTAAAAGATACAATTCAGAAGATAATTTTTAAAGTATTAGATTTATGTAATGCAAACAGGATGTCTTTAAACATGGAACATTCTTAATCTCAGGACTCGGGAGGCAGAGGCAGGTGGATTTCTGTGACTTCGAGGCCAGTCTGGTCTACAAGAGCTAGTTCTAAGACAGGCTCAAAAGCTACAGAGAAACCCTATCTCGAAAAACCAAAAAAAAAAAAAAAAGAACATTCAGAGAAAAATATCATGTAGAAAAGAGACAACCTAAATAGACAATGATAGATAATGTCTATAAATGCCTTCTAGAGAACAGAATGAAAATAAAAGGTGATAGTATAAAAATATTTAATGAGAGAATTAATTCAAGATATTGGATATCTGACTAAAATGACTTTAAAAAATTACAGCACAGAAAATTTAGGAACAAAGGTAAAGAATAGGCAATGAAAGAAAGCTTTTAGAACGAAGTTGCCTGAGTTTCTTGAGAAGTAGTATAAAATGACAACTCAATAGGAAATTTTTCTAACACCTACTTGAAATACATTAGGAAAACATCACAAAATAGCCAAGCTAAGCATTCTAAACCAAAAATGCACAGGCAATGAGAGGGGCAGTGAGGACCATCAGTCTTTTCCTACTGAATAAAAATAGAAATGATGGCGAGGAAGTGATGGCACAAAACATTGACACAAGCACTCTGGAGACAGAAGCAGGCAGATCTCTGTGCATCAGAGCCCAGCCTGGTCTACATAAAGAGTTCTAGGAAACAGGGCTACACAGAGAAAACTCTTTTGAAAAACTAATTAATAAATAAATAAAAGAATGACATCATATTTCTCAAAATAGCATTGAATGCTCTCAGACTAGAAGATAGGCATGTATTAAAGTCCTAAAGAGAGAAAAAACTATTTTATAATAAGTTTATATAAGTTTAGAATTTTATATCTATATAAATAATAATGTTAAGGTAAAATCTCCTCAAAAACATCTCAGAGTAAATATAACAAAGGAAGTGAAAGACTCCTGCAATGAAAATTTCTGAGAACTTGAGGGGAAAAATTATGATGACACTCGACAATGAAAAGACCTCACCTGTATATGAGGTGGAAGGATCCATGTTGCAAATACACATGTACTACAAAAACAATCTACTGATTACTGTAACCCTACCAGAATTTTGATGTCATTCTTCACAGAAATAGTAAAAAATACAAAACTCATGGAAGGGGAAAAAATAGACCATGAATGCCCAAAGCAATCCTGGGCAAAGCAAATACTGCTAGAGGCACCAAAAAAACCGATTTCAATGTATACTACAAAACCTTAAGAGGAAGACCGTGGTAGGAACCCTCACATATAAAGATCAATAGAGTAGAACAGATGACCCTGATATCAATTCACATAACTACAGCCCTCTGATCTTCCCTTACAAAGATTTCAGAAATATGCACTAGAGCCACTTCAACAAATGGAACTGAGAACAGTGCATATCCATATATAGAAGAAACTAGATCTGTATCTCTCACCCTGGGAACAAATCAACTCTAAGCAGCTCAAAAACCTTAATGCTTGACCTGAATCTCTGGACAAACTACAAAAATATTTTAAGACATAAACATAAATAAGGACTTTTTGAATAAGATTCTAGTGGCTCTGGAAATCAAATAACTAGACGAATAGACCTCATAGAATTTAAAACCTAACACATAGCAGAAAAAAAGAACAGCATGCAAAACAAAAGGAATTCTTTGCTAGTATTTAATCTGACAGAAGATTAATCTCTAGAATATACAAATAGCATAAAATGCTCAATAATACACAACACTTTTATAGAATTATAAACCAGCCCAGTTATTGTGGAAATCCATGTGGAGATTTCATGAAAAACTAAAATAAGATCTGTTGTATGACCTAGATACACACCACTCCTGAAGACTTGGCAAAAGATCTCAAGTTATGATCACAGAAATTGCCGTCCATTGGATTTTATTGCAGCACTAGTTACAATAACTAGATAATGAAACCAATTTAGGATGCAAGAAAGTGGGTAAACAGGAGATAATTGGATTAAGCAAATAAAACAAATCTAAGAAAGTCAAGTATCACTGTTTACTCTCATTTGTGATCTCTATAAATCCTTTGAATCATGGATGTATATATGACATGAAAGTAGAAACCAGCATTGTGAGAGAACAAGAGGAGAAATTGGGATAGATATGAGGGACAGCAAAGCATTGGAGACTTTGTACATGTTTTAATATATACTTATATAAAAATGGCTTTCTACAAAATGCCATGTATATCTGAAGAGAGGACTCAGCATTTAGAAGTACTTGTTCCTCTTTCAGAGGACTAGATCCAGTTTCAAGTACCCACATCAAGTGGTTTTCAACTATCCATAACTCCAAGTCCTTGAACCCTGATACCCTTTTCTGAAGGTCACAAGCATCTGAATGCATACACAGGCATGAAAATTAAATAGTAAAAAAAAAACTTTAAAAAGAATATCATATTTAACAAATACAGACAATGCATTTTCTAAATATCTGCAACTTTTTGAATTCTTACATTTAAGAATTCACACACATCTTTAAAAATGTAGAAGGATATAAAGCATTACCTCAGTATCAAAAGTAAGTAATAATAAAGATGTAATAAAGGCAATTTCAGATAGATAAAGCACTTTAAAGTCCATCATACTGGAAGACATCCTTGACAGTCGACATGTCCCAGCAGAGGATGTAATGAGTTGGAGAGGGAAGGAAGTGAGCCAGGTCATAATGCTCAAGAGAATCTTCCAGCTTGACTTACTAGACAGAGTACTTCTTTGTTTATGCAGAATTTGGTAATTAGGGATACATTCATGTTGTTCCAAAACATAGATTGTATCATTTTTGATTTTGGACATCTGGTTCACATCCTTTTGCTCATCTTTTAGTAATCATTAACAAACTGTAATAGAACAGAGTTATCATTTCCAATCATTTTCCTTCAAGATTTGACAACATTGATAAAGTTATCTTTCATAACCATTTTTACCCATCAACCCCATAATGAGAATTTAAGAATTTAGAGATATATGACAGCAGTTCTCAGGCCAGTTTCTTTTGTGGCTCCAAGGACATTAGACCAAAACAATCTTCAAGTCCTCCCGGGCATACTGCCATATCCCGAGTGGTGTATTATTAACTCTTAATGGTCAGAGTACACAAGAAATATCCTTATACGAAAGCTGCTGTAGTTATTATTCAAATTCTGGCATAATACAATCTTTATATTTTATATCCTTTTAGAATACTTTTATCATTTTTCTATATCATTCTTTGCCCATCAGTGTAAGTCTCTGTGTACGACAAAGGTAACTTTAGCTAATCTAACTTTTTTGGTGTATGTGCCATGCAACTGCCTGAGTGTGCAATGGGAAGAGGGTTGCAACCTGAACTGTGACCAGCTCCTCTAGGCCACCGAATCTTGTTGACTTTTTAAAGTTTACTTTGTTTTGATTATCATGTTCCTGATTAAGTGCAGGGACAAATGTTTCAAAAATGTCTCATAGCTTCATAAAGAGACCTCTGGCTTCTTTATGTGTGTCACAACTTCCAAGGTATAAGGAAGACCTTCAAGTAGATAAGGATAGCTCCTTAAAGGAGTGTGGGGGGGAATAGTATGTTCAGGACTGTCCTGAGGTAATTTAGAAATAACATTCCTGGGAGAAGGCTTAAGTGACTCATAAGAAATTTTCCATCAATCCAATATTCCCAAATTGTACAAATATTAAAAGTCTCCCAAGTCTGCAGCAGGTGGAGATGAAAGCCAAAGGTGGAATGGCGGCCATCATGTGGCTCATTGTTGTTGAATCTTTGCCAAACAACTATGCTGTCTCTATGACTTCTACCATTCCCATCAGATATGGCTGTGCCACTATCCCCCTTCCAATCTTTCATGATAAACAGACAGAATATACATTTAAGCAGCATGTGAGAATAAACTATATAAAAACTGAGACTTGAGAAATAGGAAAACAAACACAGGGAGAAGTTAAATAAATTAAAAAACTAAAAGGAAAGATAAGAAAAGACACTACATGAAATCCAAATGTGCAGTTCCAACCAGAGTAGAGCGAAGAAGACAAGGAGGTGTCTGCTCAGGTAACAGAAATCACAGACGCTGTAGCTGTTTCTAAGAAGCCCCATTGGTAGACCTATGCTGTGCTAAATCTACTGGAGTTTTTCCTATTCAAATCAAAGAAGATTGAAAGGGAAGGTAGAAGGGGACAAAAGAGGATGGGATGGAAAACAAAGAAAAAGAAGGGAAAAGGTCATATACTAAGCAAGTAATTGAATTTTACAATTTTGTAAGGACCTTGTACTGAAAGTACATTCGTGTATTAGTTAGTGTTTTCTTTTCAACATAATTGCTTTCAACATTTTTGAAGGATAATGGAGACCTTTTCCTTGTTATGAACAGACAATCATTAGACATTACAAATAGAGTTTTCTCTACCTAAGTTTTCAGTATAGATGAATAAAAAACTATTGGGTTTATACATCTGCCAATGTGCAGTTACACTAAACATAAATATAATTTATCATTTCTCAAAGAATCACTTATCTTCTTATACACAAATATCTCTGAAAAGGGGAGGAGAATTATGCATTTGTAGAGAGGGTGGAGTAACGAGAAAAAGAGAGCAAATGTATTCAGAAATGTCTGAGGTAATTTGAATTTCAATTTGGTGCACTCTTGATTCCTTGCCATACTAAAACAGTGAAATTTTCCTTTAACTACCAGGGAAACTGATTTATAATGTTAATAACACTTCCTAAAATTAATAGACCATGAGCCAATGTTGACATAATATGTATTTCTAATTTTAACTTATAATCAACAGGTAGACCACATAAATAAATATGGTAATTTTGGCCCACTGAGGATTGCAGATTTGGAGTTCAATCTTCATTTCAACAAGCAGAGATAATACTGTGGGGATCATTGACTTCAGAACATTAGCTTTAAAAGCGAATATGGAAATTCCAAGGGAATGGGTAATTCTTGTTTTGTCTGTTCCCCAGCATAAGTAGACTTTTGTTGTGAAATCATGTTTTGCTAATTCTTGAGGAAAAAGAACAGTAAGAGAAAATAAAGGGTCCAGATTTATAAATCATGTGTCACATTTTTTCTCATGGCCTTTCTAATGTAGGAAGGCCTAGAATAATCATTAGAGTTTCACGTTGAAAATCATATGATGCTGTCAGGTGAAAATACCTGGGCTCTTTCTTTTGATGCGAAATTGTTGTGCTTCAGACATAACAGTGGAAAAGTCTTCACTTAATCAGTTGCCCACCGCATCATTGTAAATAAAGCGGAGCTATCTTGGGGCTTATTGAAGGGTTCTGTCCTGTGGAAATTAAAAGTCATTCATGATGAGCTGAATAGCCTTAGTAGCTTCTCACTAAATTCCAGGGCTCTTTCTTGTCCAGTCATCATTGCAGGTGTGCTATTTCTCTCTAACAAGTCCAGTGGAGCAAGGCAGCTGGTCTACAGCCGCAGTCCAGTCACTGATGAAAGAAAGGTATAGATTTGTCTTCTAGACATACCAAATTATGACAAGAAATCCTGATTTGCTTCTTTGAAAAGAAAAAGTATCTCTCGTTTAAGAAAGCCATGGTTAACCCAGTGAAGCTTGCTAAAATGTATTAGAGAATAATAAAGTGAACTTTATTAAAAGGCACCCTTGGGAGCAATCCCATCGTGCTCTGCAGCTGAGAGCAGCAGAAATTGTTGCCCAGCCCTGGCTGTCTTCTTTTACTTAGATTTTTATAGAATGCCTCTTTACAGAAAGGATGGGGCAGATGGAGCTGCCGTCCTCTTCCTTTTGGTTTGCAGTCACCTTTTCAAATGACTAGTGAATTCAGAGGTTCACTAAGGACATGTGGAATCCTTACTTCCTTGTGTCTTCATCAATTCATGCAGAGGTTCCTCCCTCAATTATGATAATTGCAAATTAATTACTTGTAATAGTACTCGACATTCATTAAGCGTGTGGTTGATACAGTGTGTACCGAGCACCGCTCTACTTTCACTTTTTCCTGCCAGCTTCTTGTTCTCACGGCAGTCAAGCAAGGTAGTCACGTTTTTATGATCATTGTCTTGCATGAAACTGGAACTCGGATTGGATATTTTAAGCTCTTTTGTACCATGTGAAGTATCTAGTCGTAAACTGGGTGGACTGCAAAGTCAGAGCCTGTTGCAACTGCTTTACTGTTAAGGTCTTCTAGTGAATTGTGCTAGCTTCCCTGTCATTCAATGGAGGCCGATTAGTCCTACAGCACAACTACGTGAATATTTTCCCATGAAGGTCCATGTACTCAAAACCGTGTGCAGTGGGGCTTGTAAGACGGCATAACTCATGAAGGAATGGATGACTCCAGCCAAAGATGTTAACATTGGGCAGAAGACACAAATGACATCAACGGTATAGCTCATTTTTGCTTTCCTGTGCTATGTACAATTGAGCAAGACATTGAAAACAAGCTCACTTTTGGGGTGTTTTTTCATTTTCAAAGTGTTCTGATCCACTTTGTCCTTAGAAAAGTGTTTTAAGTCTGATCTATTGCTTAGTACTGCACACTTCTGGTTTCCTCTCTTCTTGCTCTACCAAAAAGGATGAGGCTTATGGATTCCAGAGGTTAGGTTTTCAATCCTTCTCTTATATATGGGCAGCCTTCCTTCTTTTATTTTAACTTGCAGTGTTGTTATATTTTCCAACTATAAACTTATTTTCTTACTGGCACTTTTCACCTTTTGAAAATGGAAATGTTCCATGTGGCTGAAGAATGTCAGGAAGTGAAACATTTGGGAAGAATTATATAGAATGCAGTCACTCTGGATCTTCATCATTTTAACCAACAAGAGCCAAGCAAGAAAACAGGCACAGGATGGAATGTGCCAAAAGTGTAGGGTTTCAGAATATTTATAGCAGATATGTGATTCTGAATTGCCATGGCTGCACTGCTCAGACAGGTCTTATGTCCAAATGCCTAAAATGTAGTTGAAGGATAAGAGTATTAGGGGTTTATTTTAGATGATAATCCACCTAGAATATTTGAAGTGTAGCTCAGAAACATTTCAAAAGCCTTTTGTGATATGATGTTAAAACTTAAAATGGCTTAAGATAATATGTCTGCTTTCAAATTATAACTCATATTAACACAATACTGATCTTCAAACTACAATATTCTTTGGAGTGTTTGGGGTGACAAATGTTTTTCCTTAAAATATTTTAAACCACAGATCTGTGATTTAAATATTAAGGCTCTGAAAAGGAAGAAAGGTCTGTGTAAGAAATGTTCAAGGTTGCTCTTGGCATTTTGGAAAATCTCTTGTGGTGGAATGAGGCTAGGTTTATTTAGATATATAACAACCACGGGACTAGAACTGAATTCCCTGTCCAAAGCAGTAAGTTCAACTGGACGTTAATGGTGGTCAGACTCCTACAAATATGGTATAATAGAGTCAGGCATTGCCAGACTGAGATATGTCTGATTTTATTAATAAAGTGAAGCCTTTATTGGGGAATCTTTTACCAACTACCACAGAGAAGTTCAAAAATACAGAAGGGAACATTAAAGACACTCATGTCAAAGCAGCAAGTCATCAAACACCTACCTTACCAGCTGTGCTATCAGAGCCAACCTCAGCCTCTCCTTCACAGCTTGCTCGTTGTCCATTGTCTAAAATGTCCCCAGCTACATTTGAGTAGATAAATATTTAAAGAGCATTAAATGAGGCCCTGAAATAACAGAACTGGAGATATGGCCCAGAGGTTAAGCACACTTGCTCTTCTTGCAGAGGACCTGAGTTCCATCTCCAGAACCCATAAGACAGCTCACAACAGTTTTTAACCACAGTCCCTGCCTGAAGTCCTAAGGACCTTTTTTCAGCTTCCTTGGGCACCAAGTACGCATATTATACTCACACGTTCATACTTGATACATGCACACATAATATAGCCAAACATTTGTGCACATAAAATAAAATTTCTAATTCTTTTAAAGGACCTAAATAAATATATAAACCTAGCTAACACACACAATCATGGACCATGCCATCTTAGCAAATCTCCACTGAAGCGTGTATTTCCAAAACCACAGTCAAAGGGTATTCATAAAGAAGTACAGAAGGCATTCCTAGTCTCATACCACATATTGGCAGTTGAAAGAGTATAATGCAAATAGCTATATTTTAATAGCTGAAATTAGCTGAGAGAGGCTTCCAGACAGTTCCAAATAGACAAGAGATGTCCTGAGTTTTCAGAAAGTCATTTTATATTAAACTATTCATGTCTCAGCTGCTTATAAACAATTGAAGAAACCAGAACCCAGAACCACACTAGATTATCTATGTTTCAGAACTTTAATGGCAAAGTTACTTCAATATACCAAGATAAGGATCAGGAATATAAGCTTTAATGCCAATGTTTCACCTATAGTTTGTGTTCTGGGCGAGGAAATAGTTTGCTAACACATTTAGAAATGCACAATGCTCCAGTGGTGTTACTAAACCAACTTTCTGGGAATTAAAAACATGTTATTTATTATTACATATTATTTTGGGGGGGTTACAAGCTTCCAATGTGGTTGATTTTATGCCTGCAGCACAGCTCACTAAATTCTTGTAATTAATTATTACAAACTCAGAAGGGTTGGGCCATTAACATTAATATGGGAAATCTACAGAAGAAGGAAACACAATGAAGTTATGGATGGAGAGTGCATAGTGATGAAACTTCTTGAGTGGAACACAGAAGTAGGACTCTAATACGCTGGAGAGAACCTGTCAAGCCAGAGCCCTGTCCCCAGGTCCTACAGAGACAGGACATTAAGTAAATTTCCACATCATATATTTGGGTACCTAGACATAAAAAGAAGCCCAATAACAGGACTAAAGCCTAAAATTAAGTTGCTTAGATTTGCAAAAATGTCTAATTATATATAAAAATCAAACAATATTAATTAGACATCATAAAATATGTTATTGTTGGGGTAGCATGCCCATGAACTATAAATTCACTGCCCCAATGCAAATATAATTATGTATAAAAGAAACACATAACTTGTAAATATTTTAAGATTGATTTATACAATAGGAAATTTTTATATTTTCACTCCTATTTATATAATTTCCCTTTAAATTTTGATCCTTCAATCAATCTTTAGTGTGGGCTAATGACTTAATTACTTGATTTTACTGTTGTAGGAGGCTGCTTGTTTGTTTCTGGCTGCCCAGACTTCCAAAATAATCACACAGAAACTATTTCATTTGCAATACTCTTTGACCAATAGCTTAAGCGTATTTCTAGCTTGCTCTTATAACCTAAACTAACCCATCTCCATTGACCTGTATATTGCCATGTGGCTGTGGCTTACCAGATAAAGTTCCATCCTGCATCTGTCTCTGACAGGGACTACATAATATCTCCTGAGTCCGCCTTCTTTCTCCCAGCATTCAGTTTAGTTTTACCAGCCTACTTCTATTCTGCCCTGAGCAGGCCTAAGACAGTTTCTTTATTAACCAATGGTATTCACAGCATACAGCAGGGAATCTCACATCATTTTACTTTAATTATGTCAATATATTGTAAGCAATTTAAAATAGTTTAACATTAAAATTCATGAATATTAGTTTTTCAAGTAATAACTTTATAATAAAAATATGACTTCCCATTTACTTTGCCAGTTTCTTGATCATTTAAATGTGATAGACTCTATGTTCTTTTATCATATGTGATATGAGATTTATAAATTAATCTTGCTATTCCTATAAAATTATAGGAAAGCTTTAATTGTCATGAATACAGTAATTTGAGTAGTTCTAGAATGGGATGTGAGCCTAAATCTTCTAACACACACATACACACACACATACACAGTGGACTAGGGATAAGGATCTGTTATTGTATATACATGTGAGTAGACATTCTTTGGGAAGAATAAATCTGTAAGTTATAGAAAATGAAGAAACAAAGAAAGCAGATTGATAGACTGCAAGAGTTGGTTTATAAACCACTCATTGAGGTCTCTGGATGTGTTTTCCCTATAACAACAACAACACAGTCCAAAATTGTAGATTAAAAAATCCAATCTGTAGTGAAATTTTTTGCAGTTTGCAATAAAGCATTCAAATACTTGCCAATTGCCTCAAGATTCCTTTCTTAGCAAACTAAGATCTACCATATGACCTTTGCTCAAAATCTTGTGGTAACCACTCCTTAAGTCTGTTTCTTTTTTTAACTGAAAATATATTTTTATAGAATACATTTTGATTACAGTTTCCCCTCCCTAGTTTCCCCCAGATCTTCCCCACTTCCTTACATCCCCACCCACCCAAATCTAAACTTTTTCACTCTCTCATTAGAATACAAACAGGAATCTAAAAATGTAAAATAATAAAATAAAGTAACATAAAATAAAAACAAACAAGAATAAGACAAAACAAACCAATAGGAAGAATAGACCAAGAAAAAGTTCAAGAAACACATACAGATGCAGAAACACACACATTTGCATACAGAAACCCATAAAAACAAAACAGGAAACTCTAATATATAAACAAAAGATCTGTAAGAAGAAAAAAAAGAACCTTAGTTTTTTTTCAGTTGGCTCTTTACTGCTGATCACAGGACCTGTGCCCATTGAAATGCCACTGGAGGACACTAATTTTTCCTTTGAGCAGTTATAAAATGTAGATAGCTTCTGACTATGGGGTTGGGATTGTGTCTTCTTATCATCATTTGGCCCCCATCTGACTTAGATGTGTGCAAGACCTATGCATGCTTCCTCAACCTCTTTGAGTTCATACACCATCAGTCCTGCTGAATCTAGAAGAACTTGTTTCCTTTGTGTCTTCTATCTGCTCTGGTTCTTAAAATCCCTCGGCCTTCTCTTCACAGTGTTCTCTGAGCCTGGACAGGAGAAATTGGGTGGAGATGTCTCATTAAGGACTAAGTCTTCTAAGGTCTCTCAGTCTCTGCACATTGCCCAGTTGTGGGTCTTTGTGTTTGTTCCCGTAAACTGCAGATGGAAGCTTCTCAGATGATGGCTGAGCAAGATACTGTTCTATGAGCAGAATATAATGTCATTAAGAATAATTATATTGCTATTTTGTTTCTTTAAGGCAGTTTCTTGCAAGTGTTTGCCTTCTCAAGATAAGGTGTAGGGACTTTTTGTAAGCACACTGAATACTTAAGTTAAACTTTAAGTCATTCTAGTTCTTCACAACCCTATAGTTTCCATACAAATATTTCTACAAGGCTATCAACATAGAGTAGTAACCTGATTTTGTTAAATGCATAAATGTGTAGAAAATATATAATCGTTTCATCTCATCTTCAGTATGAATCACAGGGTTATGTTGTATCACAGTTTCCTGATTAGTAAAAAGAATAAAACTCACAAAACACAGGTAGCTGAAAGGCTGCAACCTTCTGCCCTCCCTCCTATGATCCATGAAGAATGAAAGTTTAAAAAAAAAAAGCAGGGATGGCATTCTCTGCAATACAATTCTGCTAATCATGTTAAATGGGTGGGTGCATGAAGAGAAAATGCCTCATAAATAACACCTGCCTTTTAGAATTAATTCTCTACCTTTCTACCCAATTTATGACAGTCTAACACAATATTAACAGCAGATACATCCTCAGCTGGAAGGCTGAGCATCTCCAATGTTCTCTGCTGCAGCTGCTTGCATGGTAAGCCACAGATGACCTAAAAAACAGACACTTCCCTATGACCTCTCCATGATGAGTGTGCTGTGGCCCAAAACTACCTTATGGGTTGGTTTTGTAGCACCAACACTTTTATTGTTATAAAGGGTTTCCTTGGGCTGTTTTCTTTATATTTTACATGCACTGATTGGCTGAATGTGAGATTTCTGTTCAGCATGTTCAGCTTAGCTGAATGAAGGTTTCTTGTGCATCTAGTATTCAGATATTCACAATAGCCATGTGAGGGAAAATTCATCACTTATGCTGAGATGTCTGGTTTTCAAATACCAGAGTTCAGATATTATCCTACAAAGGGAATCTTTAAAGTTCTTAAATATAGAGAATTTAAAGAAAGAACCATTCTCACTAGTGATAGATCACAGGCAAAGGAATATTAAAAAGTAAAAGTGTGAATTAAAACTTTATCTTTTATTTTCCATTTCTAGGTATCCCCTCCCCCAGTCCTACAAACCTATCTTTACCCAATGATTCTCCTCTGTTGTACACTGGAACAGCTTGGCAAAGAGGATTTTTACTAGTAAAATCAGATCGTGAGCTGTTGCTGTTTGAGGGGTGCAGAATGGCAGACCTCTACACAAACTCAGATGAAAGCAGGGGTGCAGTTCCAAACCTTTAGTGTTTTAAGTTCTAAAATCTGGAGTTACTTGGAACAACCTCCATGTGCAAAGTCAGTTACAGCATCTAAAATGATCAGTGAAGCTATCTGTGCTTTCAGACTTGCTTAAGATGTTTCTTTTGCAAAACCATTATCATGGCTTCCGAAGTTGCACAGAGCTCCCAGTTACCCATAAAAGCAGCATTTGGCCAGAGTACAAATTCACCACCAGCATTTTGTAATATGAGGATTAATATTTCTCATCATAAAGTAATATCCATTGAAATATTTACTCTGCTTCACAGATATCTCAGCCCTAGCTTAGCCAGGCTTTTGAATATTGTTGGGAGGATTTGTTTTTCAGCTGTCAGCAGCATGGCCCCTTATTTATTCTATAAAGCTTAATCTCCAAACTCTGTTCATAAAAATAGAATTCTAAATTTCTAATAATTAAGAGGACTACATTGAACATCATCTTTTGATTTCTGTAGAATCCACATAAGCAAAGCAAAAAATACCAATTACAAAAGATTCCCAACTAGGTTGATCATTGCTTTAATCAACTCTTATTTATAACAATAAAGTAGAAAGATGGCTGAAAAGTTCAACTAGAAGAACTGTTATGACAGTTCGTTAAAATGATAGCCAGGGCACAACCAAGTGGCTTTTTGTGGCTACATTAGATGATCAGTAAAGAAACTGGAAAGGCCTTCTTTTGCATTATTTTGTATCTATTTTGGGTCAGATCTGTTAAGGTGTAACTCTCACCTGTTGTAAGGGAGAGAGCTGCTTGTTTGTCCCAGCTGCCCAGCTAGCTTACACCCAAAATAACCACACAGAAACTTTATTCATTAAAACACTGCTTGGCCCATTAGCTCTAGTTTCTTATTGGCTAATTCATACATCTTAATTTAACCCATTTCTATTAATCTGTGTATTGCCACGTGACTGTGGCTTACCAGCAAGATTCTAACCAGCGTACATCTCAGGCAGAAGATCCATGGTGTCTCCCACTCTGCCCTTCTTCCCAGCATTCAGTTCTGTCTTCTCTACCTACCTAAGTTCTGCCCTGTCAGGCCCAAAGCAGTTTCTTTATTCATTAACCAATGAAAGCAAGATATGAACAGAAGAACCTTCTACACCACTCACCTGTGTAGTTTTACGTAACAGAAAGTAGACATGTGGGACCATGTTAAGAAGTAGCATGCTTGAGAGTCTATTAAATCATAGGTTTTCATCTGTTTGCCTATCCAAGCAAGGGCCTTCATGACATGGGGATGAGGGAGCCTGTTTGCCCTTCTGCAAAGCGAGGACAGAAAAACCGGTCTCTACCAGACAACAAATCTACTCAGGATTTGATCGTAGCTTCCTAATCTAATGTACACAATAAACTTCTGGGTTTTCTTATTGTGATTTGAGTTCAGGGGTTTTGTTTTGGAGACACTGTTTTTCAATAGCCTTCAATTCAAAGCAATCTCCTTCCAAAGTGATAGGGTCAAAGATGTGAGCCACTATACCCAGTTTAAATTTCTGTTGCTTACTAATTTCCTAGTCTGACACATTTTATTATAGCACCAAAATGTCCCTCAAAGTCCCCTCATGTCATTAATGCTTCTTTGCCTGTACACTCGGCCAGCAATAGCTGTTCACTGTCTTTATTAGTTTTCATCTTTCAGACTGTCACGTCGATCATAGAGTCCACAGTCCCTGACTCCGGCATCATTTCTGCTTAGCAAAATACAATTGTAAGGCAGGTCATGTAACGGCTAGGTGGGAGTGCTTCTGCTGCAGGCCTTAGACATTTTGTGGAGAGGGTGGAGAACATGGCTCAAAAGATCAGTGCTGAGTCAGATCATCCTTCAGGCGAGCATTCTGTCAATGTCACCAGACAGAAAGGAGCACAGCACAAAGGAAACCTGAAGAGGCTTCAGCCTCACCAGACAAAGCGAGACGTTTTCTGTCAAAGGCTTCTGAGGGAGAGGGAGGCCCTGTGCTGTGAGGAAGTGTACCAAGTTAATATGGGACTAGGACCACCGTTAGGCTACAGGCAATTCCCAACCAGAAGTTACATGAGGAGCTTTCTTGTTCTGTTTGGTGCTTACCTTGTAAGTATATATAGTAAGATTTAAACAAAATGTTCAATATATGTAACACATGTTTGAATTTTTCCTTTTGTAAATTTTTTTCATATAATATATATATATATATATTTGATCATGTTTCCCCCTCCCCCAACTCCTCCCAATCTTCCCCACCTCCCTACCACTTCAACTTTATAGTCTTTCTCTCTCTCAATATCAAACATGAAAATCAAAGCAAAAAACTAATTAGTTGAAAAATATCCAACCCCCCTGCCAACAGCCAAAACAAACAAAAAAATGGAGTTAATTTTGTGTTAACCAACTGCTCCTACTCCTAGTCATGAGGCCTACCCTGGAATATGGTAGATAGTACCCCATGTACTACATCAGAGAAAACTGACTTTCCCTTTGCCAGCAGGTAGCAATCACATATAGGGGCGGGACCCTGTGTCTGAGTGTCCTTCCTTGTGCTGGGAACCTGCCTGGCTTGAGCCTATCGAGGTCTTGCACATGCTGCCCCAGTGTCTCTGAGTTCATCTATCAGTCCTGCTGGGTATATGCTGGGTATACAAGACCCTGTTTCCGCGCAGTCATCCATTGCCTCTGGCTTTCATAATATTTCTGCCTCCTCTTCTTCATCTTTCCCTGAGCCTTCAGTGGTGGAGTTTGATGAAGTCATTCCATTTAGAGCTGACTCCAAAGTCTCTCACTCTCTGAACATTATCCAGCTACCTCTGTGTTGATTCCCATCTCCCATGCTAAGTTTCTCTGATGATGACTGATTGAGACACTGGTCTATGGGAATAGCAATATCTTGTTAAGAGTCAAGTTATTGTTGCCTTTCTTAACCAGAACAATAGTATTTGGTTTTCCCCTAGATCCATAACATATCTACTCTCAAGCCATCACACATAGAGACAGGCAATAAACCTGTATTTTAAAGAATTGAGAGAGCCTGACATAATTTAGCCTTGAACCTGCAATAATTTTACTTTCCATGATTGCTTTGATATGTTTGTGCAAGATAAAATTTTGAATATAGGTGTGGCTTTTTCTGACAACTTTGGTCCATGGTTATCTGTTGACCAGACATCAGAGTTTACATGTTCTACAGATTTTTCTCATGTCTCCTGGTGCTGGGAAGTCTCATTCTTGGGCTCTGGTACAGTTCGGGTCACATTGACAGAGTTAGGGCACATTCTCCAGGAAAGAAAACTAGTAAAACCATTAAGGAAGAAAGCATTAAATCATATCAAATCTGCTAGCAATTGTGATCTAGGTCTGATTTTTCATCAGATCTTTGTTCTGTTTAATCCTTTGTAAGTAACATATACTTACATATGACATACAATAGAAGTTTTATACCTGGAGTTGAAATAAGCATGAATACTGCACAGCTGAAAGGGACAGAGGCACTGTCCATAGGACGCCAGCATTTGAAAAGCATAAGTGTTAAATGTGTAGCTTTTAACTCAAGACATTGAATTTTGAACTTAGGAACTTTAATAATTTTTAATTAAAGCTGTCTACATTTATGTAATTTTCTTTAAGTTTTAACTCTCATAAAATTCTTTTCATAACATATTTTTCCTAGCTTTGCCTTTGTCTATTTCTATTTTGACATAATCCTTTACCTTATAACTATTATTTTATTAGATAAGTCCTTTTTATCCCATTCCTTTTTATTTAACCTTCTTTATTAAAATATATTTAAAACCTATAAGTTCACATTTTTCTTATTTGATGATTCCTTTCTGTTTTATTTTTATTTACAAAAAAGAAAACTCAGGGAACCTAGAAAATATCCATATTTTGGCATACACTGTGACTTACATTTTATGTCAAATATTTAACAGAAATAAATGTAGAGATATGTTAGACCTAAAGGTACACAGATATGTTATGAGCTCAAATTAATTATAAAGAGAAATCACATTTATGATATAATGAAGTACATAAAGAGCATCTGTAAAACTCAAGATGTCTTTGTCTTTATACAAGTTAAGTTGTTTAGTTGACCACTTTTTCTTTCGGGAGTTTTTATAGTCCTATCTTACCCAAGCTTGGCAAAGATAAGGATCTCTGTTGTTTGTAAGGTAGTATCTGTCAAAAGTCACCTTAAAACATTTGCACACACATGCATACAAATACACACATATTAAAATTAGCTTATGCCAGGAGTTTTGCACTAAATAAATTTTAAGGCATTTATAAATGAAGCAACCACATATTTTTATTTAGTCCTTTCTTGGGACACAAAGATGACACATAAGAACAAAGATATGAAAGCATTTACTATGAACATTTACAACATTTACCAGTAAACAAAATGACAATTACAGGATAATAACTGAGGATGCTGTAACAAGGAATTCAAAGAACATGTAATATGATTACTCTTATTCAGATAATCACCATAATAAAACGACAAATAGAGGATTCTATCTCTAAGTATAGAAGGGCACAGCGAAGGCAAAAGTCAGAAAGTGAAGTCTGTTGTGAGATTCAGAACAAAAGAGTAGGCCAGTTAATTTTAGTAGGAAGTCTTTTAATGAATAGGAGATAATTGCTTCTTGACTCCTGTGTCTGAAGTTCACAAGCAGTGTAAGGGAGCAGTGGTGCCCTAGGCAGGCAGCCTGAACATTTGGTGAGGAGGTTAAGAGGATCATTATTAAGCAGATGTGTGTCTGAGGGCACTTCACCTGTTACAGGCAAGCCAAAGGGAGTTTGCTGATTAATCACTTTTTAGAATATATCTGGGGGGAATGAACTGGGGGCACTAATCAGCTGTGAGGGAAAGAGGAGACTCATACACTGGAGAAACCCCAATCGTGGCCTGTTTTATAGACCTCTGAGATCAGTAAGTCTGGCCAGGAAGAACAGCCGGCCTACACATGGTTAGCGACATGCTTGCACCCCCATGCAGTGAGCACACAAACCAGTGGAGGAAGCAGCGGCGATTGGGAGTGCAAGAGCAGGAAGAGAAGGGAGAGAGAAAAGGAGCAGTTGCTTGAGATGCTGGGAAGTTCCAAGAAGGCTTGGTGGGAGAAGGCAAAGACTGTACCCTGATCTTAGAGAAGGGCCAAAGGAACTCAGCTTGCAGGTCAATTGGGTGGTTCACACAAGCACCAGAATGAAGGGTGCCAAAGGTGGCAAGGAAATCATACAAACATTTCCTCGAGAGGCAAAAAGCCCTGCACTGCGAGGCAGCAGGCTTTAATGATGCAATCTGTGCTATGTGATTTTGTGCTGTGAGTCAAGCTTTCCTGTTAAGGTCAGTCCCCAGAGAAACACAGAGGAAAGGCTAACTAAGGTGCAGGCTGGCCACCAGATTCACTTGGCATTTGTGGGCTCTTTCAGCACTTCTCATCCCGCTTAACCTCTGAGCCCAGGGGCTTTGCCTCCCTTTCCCCAGCTTCTCTTTGCTAAATAACCCTGTCATTTCACACATTTGCTTTCTTGGTTCTCTTCCTCTCTTTGCCCTCTTCTCCCTTTGTGTCTCTCTCTCTCTCTGTGTCTCTCTCTCCTTCCCTCCCTCCAGCAGTCCCTCCCATCCCTCCTCTCCCTTCTCTCTTCTCTTCTCTTCTCTTCTCTTCTCTTCTCTTCTCTTCTCTTCTCTTCTCCTCTCCTCTCCTCTCCTCTCCTCTCCTCTCCTCTCCTCTCTTCTCTTCTCATCTCTTCCTCTCTTGCTCTACCCCATCTCTTGTCTCTCAAGGCCAAGTTCCATCTAGACTTTTCAAGGGCCTCTATCTGTTCTCTCCCTCATATCTACAATAAAAAACTCCTCAAGAATACCTTGTAGCAGTCACATCCTCATTTTTTTTCCATTACCAGGTGACAGAGGAACAGAAGAATCTGGTTTTTGTGAAAGAAGGGAGGGGAAAGAGGTTTCACAAGTTGCATGGGGCAAGTCTATGAGGTTCTTCCTAGCAGCATGTGGAGGGTCTGGATTCTGACATGCAGAAGTCCCTGAGTTTGATTCCCAGCACCAGAAAACCAAAACGTACATTTGAGACACAGCCATATTTTTATGTGTATTAGCAATAATAATTTGATTGTTGTTTTGTTTACTAAGTAGTATTCCAGGAATGGATACATCACAACTCATGTTTTCACTCACCAGAGGAAAGAATTAGATTGGTTTCATTGAGATCATGAGTTAGAGTTCCTAGAACTTTCTGAATATATATTTTTGATAAGAAAGTGTTTTTTTTTTCTCTTGGGTAGCTGCCTTTTCTAGGAGAGGTAAGCTTGGCCTTAACACACACTTGCAGTTAGGTGTGTTTAACTTTATCAGACACAGACAAACTTTTAAGACATGTAGGTGCAACATCAATCATGACACTAGCAGCTGTGTGTCAAGTCTGATGCCTCTTCCCTTTTCCAAGAGCTAGCAGTATCCTTTTTAATATTCCATGTGATCATTCATTAGCCATGTAAATGGACTGAATCCATGTCTAGACACATAGATTTAAGGAAGAGATTTGGTTTCTCTGATATCTCTCTAAATATCACATTCAATCATTTCCCCCTTAGCTCATGAAAATGGCCTTTTGTAACTGGTAGCATTGTAAAATACAGGCACATCTGCACTGTGTTCCTCAAAGAGGCTTTCTAGGAAGCAGTATGTATTACTACAAACCCAGACATTTATGTCAGTGAGCTATGGTCTATACCGCTGCTGGAAAAGCAGAAGCCACTGGCACCCTCTGGGTTAGAAGAATCAGATTTCAATGCTCTGTGTTCTATGAAGTGGAAGCACTCCTTTGACTGAAGCTCATCTCTCAGGATGGACAGAAACAGTTATCAAATTTCTAGGTATTTTTAAGTGCCCTTAATATTTCCATTGTCTGCGAAGATATAGGAAATTGGGCCCACCATTAACATTTTCAAACATCTCATAAGAATGGAGAACTATGAAACTCAGATCCTAAAAGAAAGTTTAAAAATTATCAATTTAGTGTCAATGTTGTGTTCCTAATACCAATTTGAGTTAAATTGAAACTTGATCCCTTGGCAGTATATTTCAAATGTCATAACACATCACTTCCAAATAATAAAACAGATAAGGATTTTTAACATGACATAAGGTATTACTGCAGCTGGTAAAGATTATTTAATATTATCTAATTTCCAGAACAGTCAAATTTCACTGCCTAAAACACTGCTTTTGATTGGCTATATCTCTTACATTTCCTCCCTTTTTAAAACTGACAGTTGCTTATCGATGAGGTGTTTGTGCAGCTTCTCTCATTTCATGCTTCTGGTTATATGAAATATATTCCACTCCCAGTCCCTCTGTGTCTCTTACTTGCTTTTACCAATTAAAAGAATAGGACAAGGAGGTAATTTGAAAAGTATACCACTGCTGTCATTTCCTAAGGTGTTCCCTTCTACTGGATTCCAAGCAATAGGACATAAGCAGAACAAATAAATGTGTTTCCACTCTCGACTGTGATTTCCAGTTCAGTAAAGGTCAAGAGCGTGTCCCTTCCCAGCCACTGCTCAGGGCTCTTTGGCAGAATTTTTTGATCTTGTTCAGTTACTGCATCTTCTTCTTTGCTTTCCTCCTTGGATCTCTCCATACTAAGCAGACAAATTCTGTGTCTTTGGCATCTGATGGCCACCATGTCAGTCCTGGCTTCTCATTCTTGACAAAATCCTTTCCTGTTTTTACAGGATGCTCCCCCTATAATCTACTCATCACAAATCCCCACTTTAATAGACCACCTAAAACTATCTACCCTCTTAATTACTCCATACTCTCAAATTCCCTGTCTCGTTTTCCTCCTTTGTTTGGATAATTGTCCTATTGATCTCAGTAACTTGTTAGATTACAAATCATTTGATTAAATAAACCAAATAAAAGTAGATTTTTTACATTGCCATCCAAGCTGCCAAGAGTAGCACTGATGTTCTAGGCCTTATAGAAGGAGCTGTTCACAGATATCGCTGTGAACCCAAAAGGACTAAGCAAATCAATTCAGCTTGTAAAACGCTGATTATGCAGTCACTTCCAAGTCACCCCTTCCGGGTAGTTTCAGTGAACTGCAAATTGAAACAACCCATATAAAATAATAGGTAAGTTGGTTGCATGTAGGAACTTGTGGTTTCTGGAGCAGAGGTCCCAAGTTCCAGAATCTCCATTCCGGATTTGGCCTCAAGAGCACATTCCTGAATTCTACCTAGTCTCTCATCATTGCTGGAATCCTACTTTGTGACACAACATTTGTGAGCACTTGCATGGTTGCCAGTGAACTTCTTGCTCATACGATTTGAGGTCTGAGACAATGACCCCGTCCTCTAGAGCCTTTTGTCACATCTCAGTCATTGAAATTGGAGCTTTTCTTTTCTTTTGTTCATGCTCATACAGCGGCACTTCTGCTAGCCCGTGTAAATAAACTGCTTTGCACCTTTTTGAGTCCTCAATACATGACAGATGTAAAGAATTCATAACGTTTTGATATATATTTTAAAAGTCTTCACTAAAAACTCAGGGAAAAATCAATAGCATGCAATAAAACAGAGCAGTCAGAGGAGAGGAACGTGTTGGACAAATAAACCTCAAGCACTCTAGGCAATGTGATATTTTCTTCCATGAAAGCAGAAAATTTTAAATCATTTTTGTTGGTATTTTTTAATCTCTAAATTTTTTAGGAAAAAAATTAGTCTAAATAAATCAGTGTATTCCATTAATGACTAGATGGTTTGATCATGTCTGCAGATTGAGATAATAGTAGCTATGGATGTAGCTCAGTAATAGAGCATTGGCTTAGTTCAATGTGGCCCTCAATAGGATTCAATTCCTAGCCAGGAAGTGAGTGGAGAAAGGAGGAGAGGGAAAGGTTTGGGAAAGGGAAGGAGTCAAAAAGAATGGAAAGAGAGGAATGCAAGCAAGCTGTAGTTTGCTGTTGAAATGAAACCGAAATCTGTGCCCTGGCAATGCTGAAGCATGCATGGGCAGCCTGTATATGGCGGTTCTGTTGAACTTGTCCATATTGGGTCTCATGGTCTAAATTGATGAGGATGGCTGACAAGGTCTCTTCCTCAGGAAGGCTCCCAATCTCATTACAGATGGTTGTGAGCTACCATGTGAATGCTAGGAATTGAACTGAGGACCTTTGGAAGAAAGAGCAGGCAGTGCTCTTAACCACTGTACCATCTCTCCAAACCCCATAGTCTGCTGTTAGTGTCTCATAACACAATTTTTTACTTGTGTTAATTCTTTTAAAATCTCTAAAACAAAGTTCAAAATGTATACTATTAAACCCACTTTGCGGGTGAAGACTCTTAAGCAGGACAAGGCTAAGCACTTTCTAAGGGAATACTCACCTGACAGCTGGGTTCACCAGACTAAACACATTCCTCCTGCTCCCGACCAAGAAGACCTTCCAAAAAGAAATTAAATGTAATTCTTCCTCCTCTGATTGACAGTTGACTCAAGACTACCTCCTATTCTAGGCATACATGGCCATCAGTACCTTAGAAAAACCAAGTAACTTTCAAGAGGAAGATACCATGTAGCCTGTTATTAGAATTGTATAGAAAATATTGAGCTAAAAGCAAGGTGCAGACTATTATCAATCCCCCTAACAATCATTATTGGAACATAGGTTGAAAAACATCCATGCATCCTGAAAACTTCATTAACAGCAAAGTGGCTGTTTTTTAAGATAACATCTTACTTCAAAGTTTCATTGAATCATAATATAATTTAGGTAACTGTCTAGTCAGAACCAGATAACAAAAACCCTCTTGTATTTAAACAGAGGACAGGTACAAAGTTCTACAGCCAGCACCATATTCTGAAGGCATGAAAACATGGGCTCTCTAGATTCAACCCTTGAGAGTCCAAGGCTCTCTGCAGTCATGTAGCTCTTAACAGTTCAAATACCCTGATCTCAGCTATATCATCTCACACACAAAAAATGTGTATTTAGTATATAGACAGACTTCAAAAATATTTATTATGTAGTAGTGAATATATAATTAGCTATTTTAAAATACTGTTGATCTGATGGACAGAACAAAATTACTTTCTGCACTTATTTTATGGTCATTGTTTTGGTGTTTTGGGGAGACTCCTGACAGTGGGTGTTGAGGGTATCTCTGACACTTTTGCCTGCTCTTGGTACCCTTTTCTTTCTACTTGGTTGCCTCACCCAGACCTGATGTGAGGATTTATGACAGGTCTAACTGTGCTTTGTTGTGACATGTTTGGCTGAAGTCCCTGAAAGGCCTGCTGTTTTCTGGGGGCAGGGAACAGGAGTGAAGTGTTGGGGGAGTAGATCTGAAGGAGAGGAAAGGTTGGGCCTAGTGGGAGGATTGGAGAAGGAGGAAGGTAAGGTCAGGAGAGATTGTATGAGAGAAAAATAAAGGTTAAAAGACATAAAGAGAAAGAAAAAGAAAGAAAGAAAGAAAGAAAGAAAGAAAGAAAGAAAGAAAGGAAGGAGGAAGGAAGGAGAGCTCGTTCAACTTTCCTTGTCACCACTACCATTTGTTTTGTTAATACTTAACTTTTGAGAATATTTCTTTAATCACCATTTTACCAGCAAATTAGCATGTCCTGATAGTGTCATTGGACATCAGATTCCGTGTTTGAGCCTCAAACAATAGACTAGTCATTAAGGAAGAATAATGGAAAAATGAAAAAAAAATTGAGTTATAACTTACCACCCAATGGATGGCATAGTGAGGCTGAAGCAGGAGGACAGCCAGGTGAAAGCCTAGGATATGGAAAGAATTCAAAGCTACACATTGAAATGCTGTCTCAAAGTAAGTAAATAAGTGAATCAAGGACCCAGTGAGCCCTTGCTCACTTCAGAACTGTTCTCTCTGGCATCAAAGAGAACCATTCTGGATCTCACAGCCTGAACTTCATTATTACAAATGTTTTTTTATAAAAGTAACCTTAAAATTTAATGTTTAGTTCTAAGTAATTACTAATTTCATTGAAAGAAGTCTAACAAATTAAATATTGAGGAATCAATCTAATTAAGTACTTCTCTAAATTAAAAAATATAGACAGACTTCAAAAATATTTATTATGTAGTAGTGAATATATAATTAGCTATTTTAAAATACTGTTGATCTGATGGACAGAACAAAATTACTTTCTATTTAAAATTACTCTAATGAACATATTGCACAGAACTAATGAATTACTCTAAGATTTCAATTAGGAAGTAAATCAAATAACTGTTGAATAAATCATTACACCCATCCATTTTCTAGAAATCTAACTCAAGAGATCTTTTCACCTGCTGCTTCTACACGAAGGAACTACAAATGTACAGGCACATCAGCCCTTCGCAGAAGACTGTAAATGCCCAGCACTAGCCAGATAAATGCTCATAGCATAGTAGAATTAGATGAAAGAAACTTAAACAATTTACAATAGTCATTCAAGTCAATACTGAACACTTACTATGTGCTGCCCGTTACCACTTGCCTTGTCCATAAGTTCAATGTGCCTACTGTCTGAAAGTTAAGTTTGGGGTCTAAATAGGTTAGAAGCCATAAGCCCATTTTGTTTCTGCTCAGAGTGCCCCCATAATCGACCGCTTACATCTGTGACGATTTCTCACCTGTGGCCTTGCTTCTGTATTATTTGACTCTGCTCCTTTCCTCAGTAGATCTTTAAAACCACTGGCCAGAGGCTAGAATAATGGCTGCTCTTACAGAGGTCTGGAGTTTGTTCTCAGCACCCACATTAAGAGGCCCATACTGCCCATATTTCAACGTCCGGGGGATGTGATTTTCTCCTCCACCCCGAGGGCACCTGACACATTGTCCGTAAACACAATGGCACACACAGAGGAAACTAAGTCTTTAAAAAACAAAAATAAATAAAAAGATAGAGGCAACTGACTATGACTAAGTGCTGCAAGCCTAACTCTTCTCACATGTGGGCTGCTGTGGCGGTTCCTACTGAAGACTGTTTGTACTGATGAGTTGCTTAGCAAATAACTATTGTTGTTTTCAAGGTATTTTGTCTGTCTGCTTGTTTTTGAGACAGGTGTTCACTCTATACCCAGGCTGGCTTGTAACTGAATATGTAAATCAGGCTAATCTCAAAACCATAGCCATCAGGCAACCCCTGCCTCCCAAACATGAAGTAAGTTCATCATGAATAAGAGGAAACCACAAAACCACAAGTCTAAGCTTGCCTATGTTCTCCTGGATGCTGAATGAATGAGATCCAAAGTAAAATGGTTTTATTATAGTTCATTTGTGTTTGTGTGTGTGTTTGTGTGCTCACACGTGCACGCGCGCACACACACATAGAGACCAGAGGTCAATACTAAGTGTTGTCCTCTGTCACTCTTATCTGAACCTAGAACTCATCAGTCAGTCAGATTGACTCACGAGCCAGCTCTGTATATCTGCCTGTCTCTGTTCAGGCTGGGCTGTATTTATAGGCACAGGCCACCACTTCCAACTTCTATATGGCTGTTGAGTATCCAAACTGAGGTCTTGACTGTTGCACAGAGCCCCTTAATGACCAATCTATCCTCCCAGTGCCTACATTTCTTTCCAAATAAGTTACTTTTTCTTTTAGCCATTATACAAGAAATTGGCTGAATGAATACTACAGTTTAAAATGTAGAAACAAATTCATATGAGCAATTTCACTATAAGAAATTGCTAAATTTTCTCTTAACTATTTTTTCAGGTACACATGATTTCCAGTATTAGGCTTCTTAATATTCCATGTCTTTCAAGCATTAAATAGACATAAAAGCATTTCTACTTCTTTCTTATAGTTAGCTTCCTTTGTCTATCTTATATATTAACCCACATTTTCTGTAATCTTTTAAAGTCATCAGTTGTCAACTACAGAGATGGTTCATGTTTTAAGATCATTTACTGCTCTTGCAGAAGACCTGGATTCAGTCCTTAATATCTGGATCAGGTAGCTCACAACTGCTTACAACTCTAATTGCATGGTATCTAACACCATCTGACCTCTACACTTGCATGTATGCATAAATACACACACACACACACACACACACACACACGTGCAAACCCCTCAGGTGTTTTAAAGGGGGAATTGAGAATAATGAAGAAATAAGTATTAAGTGGAATGTAGATGAGACGGGCAAGGTAGAGAGATTGGAGAGGGTTGGTTAACTGTCAGTGACCAGTCTCAACAAAAAAATCTTTTGCCAGGGTAGAGGTGTGGGAATTTAGAAAATATTAGTAAAGAATATGAAGACACAAAATAAAATAATAAAACAGAGAAACACATTGGATGGTATCAGGAGGGAAATCCAGTGAGTACTGATATTTGCCCATGTTTAATTTCCATATGCTTAAAATACCATTGACCCCAAAAGGTAGGAGTAAGACAAAACAAAAAAAAAAAACTGCATTAACATGATACAAGGGAATGAACAGACCAGTCAGCCATAGCTAAACATTCTGTTGCTAGAACAAAACAAGTCACACTCACACCCTAGACCAAAACATTCTGTCAGCAAGCCACTCCCTGGGTGGAATCCAAAGTTATCTCCATAAAGGAACTGGACCCTTAGTTGGATCATTAGACTTTTGTTTGAGGTAGGAACAGACCTACTTTTCTATTTCTAAAGTGCAAGGTCTGGCCATTAGCCACACCTGTTGACAATAACCTTGAGAGGTCAGGACTCTCTGGTCCCAATCTAGGTGGGACCTTTGTTACAGGTAGAAATATAATAACCTTGAAGGAATAGAGTAAGTTCCAACTCTCTGGTCTTTGGTCCGGGTGGAAATAGGCTCACATTTTCAAGCTTCCTCAGTTAACTAATACTAAAGCTCTTTTTAAGAGGTCATATGAACTATTCTAGAAGTTTTCTTATATATATACATATATAGTATATGGACTTTAACAGAGTTGTGCTATAACTAGAGAACAGTGCCTCTCCCAGACATGATAGGCTAGCAGATAAAAAGTCCAGTACCCAGATAGGTTATATCTTTTCAAGATGTTAGTCATTGAGGTCCTACAGACCTCCATACATTACACACTATTGCTATTGATCCTAGTTATGACCCATGATTTAATGGTAATACCCTGTTGCTGGTGATATTTGAGTGTCATATTTGAGTTATAAAACTTGAAGAATGCGATATCTCTGCTCTAAGCTGGAATTTTGTCTGGCTTGATCTTGCATAGAACTGCCCTATTTTAGATGCAAAACACTATTTTGATATTCATCTACTAACTATGGCTCTTACTACCTTTCTGTCCCCTCATCTACTATGATGCCAGATCCTTGGGAGGCTAGTATATGGTACAGATGTCTCATTTAGGGCCAAGTACATCAACTTCTCTTATTCTCTGTACACTGAGCAGTTATGAGTCTCTGTGTTAGATACCATCTACATAAAAAGGCTTCTCTGATAAGGGTTGAGAGATACATTAATTTGTTAGTATAGTGATAAGTCACTAGGAGTTGGCATAACACTATTGTACATTTAGTAGTCTGCTTTAGCAATTGCTATTTTTCTGAGTTTGAAATGCATCATTCCAAACCACCTATGTTTTACATTTCTGCTGAAAAATATAATGTCATTATAATAGGCTTACCCGTATATATTTTTCAGTGTTCTTCTCAGTATATTTTGAAGAATAAGAGTATCCACCCCCATGGAACCTGGTTCCCCAAACACCTGTTTAGCAGAGGAAAGTGTTGTTTTAAGCCTCCTAAAACTTAGTCATGAAGTCTGACCTGTTGTTGGGAAGCTTTTGACAACTGAGAGCTGCTATGAGAAGCAGAGTCAGTTTTCACTAAGGGTGTGTCGCCATACTTCAGCGAGTTTCCCCACACCTAGGGATATATGTACAGCTCAAATTGGACTCTGTATGGTATTTTTAAAATGTAACCATGAAGTTGGAGGAGACAGAGATGTGAAGAGAGGCGAAGGAGGTAAGGGGGGAAGATGAATATGAGCAAAGTACATGGCATAAAATTGCCAATGGTTGATAAAATAATTTTAGATGTTAAAAATCATAGAACATGATTTAACCATAGAATTTTACTGACAAAGAAGTTTATATGTGATGTATATAGTTGCAGCCCATAGTCTAATTCATAATAGGCATTAGTGTTAATTACAAAATTTATCAAAAATTAATTTTAAAACTTGTATAAATATTCTTGCATATCAATAAATTAAATCTGGCTTTCTCCATATCAGTCAGGTTGGAATAATTTCCATTAAGTCACACGAGTTTCCTTTCGAATTCATATCGCCAAGGACTGACTTTATTCCTTGGAACCATTCAGTATAGAAAAAAAGGTTGGCATTTTGTCCTCAGAAAAAGGACACCATAAATGTCCAATTAGGACTGCAAAATAAACAAATGGAAAGCAATTACAGTGAGACACAGAAGAAAGTTTAATTTTTCCATAAAACAATGTGTGGAAGAAAGCCTAAAAATAACTTTTGTAATATTAATGAAATGGGTGAACTACACTGCTTTCCATTCTTTCCACTGTTACATTTTCTGTCTTTTATGGAGTTTCATTTCTTGGAGACAACATATAGACACATTCTGCTTTGCTTACTTAGTTTGTTTTCACCTAATCTGCTATGTCTTTTGGTTAAGGGTACTGAAACCATTCATACTCAAAGTTATTACTGAAATTTACATATTAATATAAGTAAAGTTGTTTTTTTTTAGTGTTTGTTTTCCAATACCTTGTTTACTTCACTATGATTCTTGCATGGCATGTTTTTTTTTTCTTGTGACCTCATGGATGCGCATCTTTCTCTTCAGTCTGAAAGACACCTTCAAGTATCTTTTGTAAAGCTGGCAGGTGCTTATGCATTCCTTTAGACTGTTTTGGGACAAAAAGTTTTCTCTTTCAATATGACCAATTATCTCTTTTACTTATGACCATGCCAACTCTATAAAAAATACCCCAAGGTGTCCTTCAGACTGAAAGGAAAGACAAATGCCCATAAGGTTACAAGAAAAAAAACATGTCATGCAAGAATCATTATTAAATCATCTAGGAAAACAAACACTAAAAATTCAACAACTTGGCTGAGACTAATGTGCAAGTTTTGCTGGGTATAATAGTCTGCTTTAGCAATTGCTATTTTTCTGAGTTTGAAATGCATCATTCCAAACCACCTATGTTTTACATTTCTGCTGAAAAATATAATGTCATTATAATAGGCTTACCTGTATATATTTTTCAGTGTTCTTCTCAGTATACTTTGGTCTGCATATTTAGAGTATTAGCTACAATTTCGAAAGGGGGTATTCATTTATAATGTTTTTCTACAGACTTGGGAGATTTTCTGTTACACTTTTACTGAAAACCTTTTCTATCCCATCAACGTGAAATTCACCCCCTTCTACACTCATTAATTGTAGATTTGAGTCTTTCACAATGTCCCATAGTACTTGCATATTCTGTTCATTGAATATTTTGTGCATCTTTTCTTGTTTTCATCTTTATTAGCATCTGATTGCTCCAGTTCCTTTGCCACGTCATTAAGCCCTGACACTATTCACTCCTTAAAACATTTCCATGAAGTTTTTTATTTGTTACAGTGAATTTTTCAATATCTGTGTTTCAGATTTCTTTTAAGTATTTCCATCCTGCTATTGAATTCAACTTCTATATCCTATATTAATTTTCTTATTCCATCTAGCCATTTGTGTTCTCTTAGAATTCATTCAGGTTAATTTTTGTCTTTTTTATTTCTATGAACATACTGAATCAGTATTTTGAATTTATTATCTGGGACCTCATCTAACTCACTGTCAGTGGAAGACATTAATGTAGGATTGGTGATCTTTGACGGAGTCACATACCCCTATTTTTTTTTTATGATTCTTGTGCTTTTGAATTGGGAATTGTTCACTGATGTTGGTGGGCTTCTTCGGTTGGATTTTCAAAATCATTATTTTTCTCCCAATAGAATTGTTTATGATCTTCAAGAGGGACTAGGTTTTAGGAGGCTTAAGACAACACTTTCCTCTGCTACACAGGTGTTTGGGGAACCAGGTTCCATTTCCAATACTCTCCTGAGAGTAGAATACTGTCTACATAAAGAATCATGAAAAAGAAGGCTCACTACAAAAATACAGTAATTGTCAAATAAGTAATAATTGCCCCTTAAACATGAATCATTTTAAAAAAAATAAAGGAAGATTGATAGTTTAGAACTGAATATGTTAATTTCTGTGACTGTGAGTGGCTAGAACAAAAGCAGAAAAAGACTAGTGGTTAGTCTTATGTTGATAAAGAAAGAATAAAGATGGGAACATTCAGTGGAAGGGGAGAGCAGTATATGAAGGCAGTGAGATAAGATGGTTTTGGCAGAGGACAGAATGAAAACAGAGGTAAAGAAATGTAGTCAGATGGGAGTCCCAGCTCTCTGGAAAGTAAGGCTTGGAAAGCATGCAAAGTCTATACTTTGGGAAAGCCTGTCAAATGGAAAAGGAAAATGATAAGGATGGGAAGACGAAAAAAGACAAATGACATATGGGTGGGGGTGGCACGGGACAAGAACAGAGCTGCCCTGTTTAATTGACACTATTCGATGAAGTAGTTTTAAGTGTTAAGGGAAGCTGCCTGGGGATGTGTAGTCTGAATGCTGTCGTTTTGGTTCCTGGTTTCCGCCTCAGCTTCAGGGTTCGTTCCTGGCTCCCAGGTGCCATTCACATGCCTGCATGTCGTTTCCCTTGGTTTACTCAGAGATGACTGTCCTGTCAGCAGGCAAGCCCTTCCCAGGGAGGTTCACCTCTGGGTGGTAGCTCAGTAGTTCAGTTGTGAATCCTGGCTTCACCCCTAGATGAAGACTCTCATTGCCACTACGTTTCCATATTTCCCGGCTCCCCCCAAAAGTATTTTTACAGCATTCAGTAAGTATTCGGCTGGTCCTGTTTCAGCATATGGTCCCTGGACAACTTTCGTGGTTCAGTGGATCAGAGGCACCAAACCGCTGAGTTAGCAGGAATCTCCTAAGACAGAGTCTTGCTGTTGTTGTACCATCCATTGGCAAGCAGAGAAGGCTTTTCGGTGTCTCTCCTCCTTCTATCTCTGTGGCATACAGATCTGTCTCCGTTCCTCCCTCCTCTTTCTTCTTTTAAAAATATCTGATGCTGAGAGTACGTGCTGATTTTCAGAGACTCTCAGATTGCTTCCTCTGGAAGAGGGGTGCTCCCCAAATGTACCTCTAGAACAGACTCGGCACTTCTTCCCCATTCTCCTCTGTAATATTTGCTTCATTTTTGGCCATTACCAACCATCTGATAGCTGTTATCCAACTTTTTCCAGTTTATTCGCTAAAGATTCTAGCACAATGTGCCAGCATGTCGCCTGCATGGAGTTTCACAAAGGTCACTTTAAAGGTTGACAATAATAACACAGTCTACTCCTTACAAACTGAATTAAAAAGACCTTCCCTGGTCGGTGATAAGATACTCAAAATGGTATTTCTAAATATTTTTTTGATTTATTGAAACTAAATTCTTTTCCTTATACAATGTAACTTGATTACAGTTTCCTCTGCCTTTACTCTTAGCCTCCTGCCTACCCCACCCCCCTCCACTCCTTTTTGTCACTCATTACAAAAGAACATGTTCTAGGAGACTACGAAGCAAACATGACAAAATAAAATATAATAAGATAAAACAGAAACCACCACATCGAGGTTGGACAAGGCGAAGCAACAGAAGGAAAAGAACACCAAGAGCAAACACAAAAATCAGAGGCTCGCTTGCTCACACACTCAGAAGTCCCATAAAAGGTACTAGGGTGAAAGCTGTCCCATATTCACAGAGGACGGATGTAGAGCGGTGTAGCTTGTTCCTGCTGGTATTTTAGATGGCCCACCATAAAAAGTCATTCTATCGAAAAAGCAACACAAAGGAAATAATTAAGAGAACAGAACAAAAAGCACACCTTTTGACTAATGAAAGAAGAATGTTAAGTAGTGGTCCTAACCAGCAATTATTTAAAATAGATACTGCATAATTTTATCAAGTTCAGGGTATAGACACTGTATACTGCTGACAGCAGGCAATGTTACCTCCATATACGTCTCTTTAATTATACATTTCCATTTAAATGAGTGGAAACAGACAGGGAAGGACAGTACAGCTTCATCACTTAATACCTGTAGACTCCCAAGCAACTTGCTCAGCCTTGCTGTACTTAGCATTGTTGGAAGATTCAATTATTTAAATAAGTCAAGGACTAAGAAGAAAGCATGGCTCACAGTTAGTTCTACATGAATGGAACCTATGATTGCTACTTGCTATCATAACCCGTAATCATATACGTTGCTCACAGTTGCTCAATGATTTATTAAAGGCTAAGTATCAGAGTCTCTTTCAAAATAAGTTGTAATTTCACTGTTGGATATAAGAGACTTTTTAAAAATATTGAATAAAACATCCAATCATCTAGTTCTGCTACAAAATAGTATTTATGAGCAGCCATTTGCATATGGATACATATGCTTAATATACTCTTCATATGGAAGGTAGCTGTTCTTTCAATAACTCTTAAAAGTCTAAGGAACAGCAATCCCAAACCTAATATTTTTAAGATAAATATGCCCATGTTTGCCATTTGCATTTCTGATTACACATTGAAAAATTATCTCTCTGTTGAAGGATTTCTTTTCCCTATTGAACTTGAAGGAAAAGTTTGCATTAAATGGGATTAAAAATTTTAAAAGCTTTTAAGTGATATTTTATTCTTACAGCCAAGATTTATACAAACAATTATTTTCAGACACATTCTTATCTCAGAAAATTTCATCAAATGACAGCATAAATACAGGGTCTCT